>MNCL01000258.1:0-132604 GCA_001932985.1 Proctacanthus coquilletti
CCAGTAAGTGACCAACTAGCCCTTTCCAAATAGCAAATAAAGGAAATTCCAGAAAAGACGTATCAGCTCTGAGGTCAATTAATTTCTTTTGAGTGTTGACTTGTGCCCAGCATGAGCCCACCTGTGAAAAGAGATGCCGGCACGTGGGAACATCACTCCCAATTGATACTCACAGTCGGCGTCTATTTTATCAGAAGGAACGAAAGAACCGGCGACTACCGAATTTGATGTCAAAAGGGCTGCAGGACCCAGGGTTTAATAGAACCCGCATATCTCGCACCCAGCCTTAATCAAAGTGAAGTTTTTGCCAGAGATGCCTCTAATGGGCCCGTATGACGTCTAATAAAATATTCGTGGGATTCCCAATCAAATCGACTGATGAGTAGATTTTACTAGGGAAACCATTTTAATGTTATAAATTAGAAAATTAGTACCAGTCAGTCTCTGGAGAAGTGATGTATGAATATTGAAGAAGCACAATTTTGAATTGAAATTTAGTAGATCCCAAGATTATCTATCTTAGTATTTTATGTGGGCTTTCTTTAGAACTACTGAAACAAAATTTAGTTATTGAATTAACTGTACTAATGTACTTCTCATAAAAATTATTGACTTTGTTTAGTAGGATTTAACTTAGTTTAGACCTATTTTGTTAATTTAATTTGGTGTCATTGAAAGAGTTCAAGCATAGCTTATGTTTTCCTTGCTTTTGAAAACTTAAAGTTCCAAAAGTCGAAGTGGGTTAATGATCCTACAAATGTATTTACTATCCGGACTGCTGGAAACGTCTAAGTTTATTGAATTAAAAATTCGGAATTTTTAAAATTAAATTTTAGAAATAGTCCTTTTCATCCCTTCAAATGTTCCGAATCTCTACCTTCTCAGATCTTAAAGTTTCTCGCAGGATAAAATTTTTCTAAACAAAAAAAAGACATTAATTTGTCCTATATATAAAAAATTTTAATTTCTTAAAAATAAAATTGTCGTATTAACCAAATTTTCCGTTTAAAGAAAAAAAAAAACGAGTTATTGTTAATTTTATTTTATGTGGATAACAAACAAAATTTCTAAGTGAATCTTTTAACACGTGCTGGAGAGCTTGTCCTTTCCAAATTCAGTTTTAACTCCTATAACTTTCCACAATTAAAGAGCAAAACAATTTTACAAATAGAAACCTATAAGGTAGCATGCGTGAACACGCAATGAACATTGTTTATAGTGTAGATTTTAAATAATTCTGAAAACTTATAAAATGCATAATGATTTACATGTAAACACGAGGGAAAGCACAAAAACAATGTCTTTAATAATTGTGAAAAGAAGCTTATTAAAATACAAGGAAGGAATATAATTACATTCAATTTAAACAAAGCTCATAATTGCGAGCAGTTTGTAGTTATCGTGGTCAAAATACCATTCAGCCAGGTAACCAGGGATTCCCTTAAAATCTCGTGGGAAATTAAACTGCATTTTAACTGTGCAGCCCCAGTCGGTAGAAATCCAACACTGAATACTGCTGTAAAGACTGAATGCAACTGCATGGGAATTTCTTCCCCCTGGAACCCTACACATCCCGGGACACAAGTTGAACCGTGCCTTGTTACGCTCTGATTTTTACCTTGTTATGCTCCATAGCTTGCAACCCTAACAAGGTGCGCCATACTTAAAATATTTGATTTACATATCAAAAGGTGAAGTCGTTTCCTCTAGACTTCATAGAGCAGTCCCTTCCTTGCTCTTCATATCAACCGAGCCCAGTTCCTTCCTTCCACTATCCTCCTTCGTCTTATCGAAAATTATAATTCCACTGCACATGTGTTAGAAAATGTTTGTTTTGATTTGCAAAGGTATTTCGCCATACTCCACCGTTGCTAAATTGGAGCATAGAGGTGCAGGGAAATGCAATATCTGCTGCTTCCTTGTCTCACGTGCTTTCCTCGATGATTGTTTTGAGAGTCATATTCTCATATAAAGTCGAATGTGGGAGCAAAGGAGTCTCCCTTCCTTAATTTATTATTTATTTTATGAAACACTGAGGTATCCTGCTCCAGTTTGCGAAAACAAAACAGGATGGAGTTATAATTAAAAATTATTAGACTGCACGTAGAGACAAAACAACTAATCTAGACTTATCTAGGGAAGGTAACATGAGAATTGATTTGCATATTTAAATTATATAGTTCATCGTCAGATACAATCTCCATAGTATATAATTGAAAGACAAAGAATTTCTGCTTTTGTTAGGAGAAAAATAAAAGAAAAAAAGGGGCTTACAAATAATCTTAAATAACATTTTAGAAGTATAGTTCCAAAGGAGCATATTATATTAAATCTTTTTGGGAAACACAATATTTTCCTATAAAACAGGTACATGATTTAAAGATGTTCGATTAATATTTCCAAATGTAGACTTTATATCGAAAGATGTGATTTTTATCTAATAAAGAATAAAAACTTGGTTTTAATACAAGAAATTCAAAAATAAAAATAACAAAATGTTTTCAGATTACATCAAGCTTCAGAATAGTGGGCAATTCATAAAAATGCTTTTTAATTTTTTCTCTCCTTCTCAGATATTTTAAAAAATTGAAGATTATAATAAAGATCGTCTATTATATTATACTTTTTTATAAATTTATTATTACATAGATCTTTAACATACCAAAAGACATAGAAGATATATTTCAATTTGATATAATTTGAAAAATGCCAAACAAATGATGTTAGCTGTATTAAATGAAAAAAATGTATAACTTCTTTTACAAAATTATTTTTATTTAGCCATCGTCGCATTAAGACAAGAATTTTGCACATTTCCGGAAATTTCCATAACCCTCAGAACTATGACCAGCCGATTATCGAAGATGAATAAGCCTAAGACCACTTCCATGCACTTCCGAAAGTTTCTTATCAGAATTAATGGGCTTGCTATCCCCTCGCTTCTTGCTTTTAACGCCATTAGCCACAGCGCCAACAAATCGTTTACTGCTTGGCGGGTCATTTTAAAGCCATTATATCTCTAGTCAGATAATTCTGTAAATCCATATCTGGCTCCTCGAAGACCATACGGCCAGGCTTCATAAATAATACAAGGGAATTCTATTTGATAAACACAAAAGAGACGATGTAAAAAATAATTGAAAAGGAAATCGGTTATGCGTAGATCTATTATCCGTTGGATCTTAAAACCAGTCGGGAATTTATGCACGATAAGAAGGGTCAGAATCGTCTTGAAGATGGCAAACTATTTCACACGAACAGGGCTTTATATACATAAGAATATGACCCTATGACCTAAGAAAATGTATGTAAAAGACGACTGGCCTGGATAGTTTTTGCGTGGTCCGCCGATCCATACAAGTGATCTTCGGAGGGGAGAGGGTGAGAAACAGTGTTTTGGAACCACTGAAGGGGAAACATTTGAAAAGTTCCCGAGGGAATGCATACGCACACATGTAAGACCTAGAATTTTAGGTGCGAGTATAAAACGATCGAGCATGCCGTGATCGTCTCACTTTTCAGTTGACTTAAGTAACTGGAAGATGTGATAAACTTTGGTATTGAATATTTTGAAGGTCCCTTCGGGGACCTAGAAAAGTCATTAGTGGTGAAGTGAACTTTAAAAAATCTAAAATATTATTTTTTTAATTGAGTGCCAGTATTTAACTATGTTTAGTGCTTTCAACAAAAGATTTGTGGCAAGTGATAATAAATAAATAAATAAATAGACCCTTGTAGTTTTGAATGACGCCAAATTACCGAATGGATTTACACCCTATAAATCAACTAAAGTAAGACATTACAAAAAGAAATTTACACTTTTATGAAATAAAATATGCTTAAACGACAAAATTACTGTAATTTGATGCCTTTTATGTAATGGCGTTCATTTTCATAATTTTATCTCATTTAGAACAGGTAAAATGAATTTGGGAGAAAGTATAAATAAAGATTTGAATTAGTGAGCCATGTTGGGAAGCATTCATGACAGTAAAAACGCCCTTTTCCCACTTTCTTGAATGTAGAAAATTTACCTGTTGCTTATAAATACAAAAGGCGAACAAGAAATTTGGCGTGTTACATTTTCTGTAATATTCTCTCCGTGAACTGGGTTTAATTTTGTGCAAATACAATTAAAATACCATTTTCTTTCACCTGGTACTCCTGGAAATTAGAAGAGAATAAATGAAAATAATTAAAAGAGGGTGGTAAACCTCGTTTTAAGACCAGTTTAATTTTATAAAGGAAAAAGAAACCACATGCAGCTTTTAAATGATTAATTTTTTTTTAATTTTTTTAATTTCGTAATTTATAGATCATTTTGATAATATTTTTTAAAACTGGCTAATTGTTGAATTTATTCTAAATAATTTTTGATAAGATATTTTTAATTGTAATTCTGGAAAATAGTTTATAATATTATTTGCATGTTAATTAAAAGATGACTTCAATAAACAGTTCTTTTAAAATTTGCTTAAAATAATCGGTAATATTAGGAGTTTTGATATATTAATTGTATTGTTTTTTTTTCAATATTTTTAACAATTTTATAAGTGCTCTTATCTAGTAAAAGTTTAGTTACTGAAATAAAAATTCATTAATCACTGTTAAATGCTGAACAAAAAACAAACAATGCTTTTAAATTATTACGCGAGGTAAACATTTAGAGCTTCAGTAAGTTGGTGATGATTTTTCCAATATTTGTAATCAACATTATCTTAATAAGTAGTATATAAGAGGATTAAAAATTAATTTTTGGTCCACATTGTATGTAAATTTCCACACCGCAAATTATATGCTTTTGTTTTTTATAAAAATGTAGATAAAAGTATCTTCTTGCAAAGGAAAGCAAATCCTTCATGTTTATAATTATCTAGTAGGTAAAATTGTATATGAATAATTAATTTTATAGCAAGGCCGCGTAAGCGAATTTTAAAACAATTGATTTTGAGTGGCACAATATGCTGTTCATCATGCAGAGAGCATTTCCTCATTAAAGTCCAATTAAACGTTAATTCGATTCCTTTAACGCAATTTCCTTCCAATAAAAAGCGCATCGGAGGAAACCCGCACGAATGTCGAATACAATAGCACTGCATGGTGTACTGGAAAGTGTGCATTTTTCGAATTCATCCGGATGGCCGGAGCTGTAAGAAATATTATTTCCGAGCCTATGAAAGTTATTTGCCTGCGACAAATAATTACGTAACTAGTGCTCTTTTGCAGTCAGCTGTAAAAGCCCACTGCGGAAAGTCAAACAGGAAATGTTTACCGCAGGCTGCAGTGATTCGCTTCCATCCGGTGAATCCCTGGATCCCTCTATCCCAGCATCCCTGTATCTGGGAGATAGCTTCTGGACATAATTTTATTTTATTAAGGGGATTTAGTGGTAATAGGCCATCGCGACCACCCTGCCAGCACCAGGAATACCAGGGCCAATGCTAACAGCTGGTGGTCGCGTCCCCAATAAGTCCTATTCTTAAAATCCGTAGAAAAAAGTTATTGTACCGGCGGTAATTAACCACCATTATCTACTTTTTTTTAATCTGATACTGAAATTACAGCATAAAACTGCAGCGGCTACATTATTTGCCGGGAATATTTAAATTCCAACAGCTGCAATGTACCTCTGGTGCGCTGGTTATGGTCGACGAAAGCATTCCTCCAGAGGAGTCCCACTTAGGGCCTTCATATCCCGAAAGAATTTCTAGAGAACTGCTACATCGGATGAGCCCGATTAATGCATGCAGCGCGGTGGGACATCGATAACCATTAATGGAAGCTCTAAATGAATTTTTCCCTTTCTTTAATGTTGATATGAGTTTTATGCTTCTGGCGCCGATCCAAAACACATTTGGCACAGGGTCTGCCAAAACGTGCCATCCAAGATTTTCAGGGTTTTTCAATCACTCCATTTATCGTTCATTGATCATATCTTGAAGGTCATTGCATTTCATTTTTAATTTTCTATGTAATTAAATGTCGAGTTATTTGAAAATCGTCTGCGTAGATATCACAATAAAACTGAACGAGTCAAAAACTAAACCGCTTTAGCAATTGTACTTTATCATGTGATTTAAAATCTTAAATTTAAATCAGATTTCCGTGGCCTTATTTTATAAAATTCCTCTTAATAAAACACTTTTAATGTAGATTAATATAGAATTTCTTAATATTAACAGTAAATAGGTCTGGGGTTAAAATCTATAAAATCTTTCAATAAATATCGCTAGAAATAATACGAATTTCAGATTAAATCTAACGAATTAGATTCTTTTCTACAGAATCGACCACAATTCATTAATAAAATAAATGTGAAGTTAAATTATTACTCTGGAAAAATAAAACATACCAAAGATGTTTCTTCAAAGAAAAGTGAAGATGCATAATATAAACCTATTAATTTTTGAAAAATCTAAATTCCCCCTACAAAGGCAAACCTTGTTATAATTCTCTTAAACATTGCTAGAAAAATTTTTATGTATATTTAAGCATCGAGAAACGTCCTGTCCAATTAGACTTTAATATGCCTTTTCAACGTTTTTATTCACTGAGTAATTCGAAAATATAAAACAATGAAGAAAACGAGGTTTATAAGCCAAAATAACATTTTAAATTTGTTCCTCAGTAAAAATGATACCCTCTAGAATCCGAATAGGACAACTTTAATAACAAGTCTTTCTTTATTGCAGATATTTCCGAGAGAACAGAACTACAACTGAAGGCTGCAGTAAGAGAAGTTGAGCTAAGGCGTGGTATTGCCACAAAGTACGAGACAAGGTCCGAGGTATTTAGCAAGAAATTGATGTGGTAATAGCTTCCTCAACATAAAGAACTAGACAATTTGTCATCGTTTGTTCAGCCCCAGTGTGTCAGAGATCTCATATAAGAGACATGCACATGATTCTGCAGAATTCCCAGCTTAAAACATTCCTCCTTCTGGATATGGCAGCAGTGGCTCCTTCTTCCGATGGTGGACACTGACCCCGCAATTCTTTAAGAATGCTCTGCTGTCTTATGCATCAAAAGAATAAATTTTGTTATTCGATCTCTTGTTTCGTAAAAAGACATTAGATTGTCCTGCGACTACAATGGTACGTCGATTGAGTTTAATATGAAACAGTGGGATGATGACGTAAAAGGATGACTGTGGGTGGAATTGAATTCCTTTCACCCACAAGTTTAAAAACCATATCGGCTATGCTCTGTGAACTCGCTCCAAATTCATCTGAGGTTTTCTTTTTAAAAATATCATCTTTTCTTTCATTTAAAAAAGAAATGGAATTTAAACACATCAATTTTTTTTTTTATTATTAATGTTTTGTGTTTGTTTGTGTTCGATTTTATTTGAAAAACATTTTAATTTAGCTTATGATGCCGATAATGAGGTTTCAATGATTTTTAAAGCTAGTTGTATATGACGAAAAAATTTCTGAAACTTTAGTCGTGTTGATATTTCACAAAAACTCAATTCAAATTAATTTAATTTCAATTTAGTGTTCATTTACAGCCTGTAACGATTGTGGCAAAAAACAATTTTGTTAAAAATGCTCACTTATTTGTTTAATAAGGATCAAAACTTTAGATATGAGTCCATTCTTTGCAATATAATTTTTTACTTTTTCAGTTTACCGTCGAATAGAAACTTAAAATCGTTTAAGATCAAGTCCTTTGTGCATACTGAAAATAGTTTAGTCCTGTTTAATGCTACGACGCAATATGTAAGTAATATTTCTTTATTTCCGCTGCCCTTCTGCAACCCCAGTTAGTTCCTCGTTCCCATGTTATTGTTTATAAAAATGTTGTTATTTGTTACCCTCCCCTGTTATTTGAATGTGTTGCATTTCATGTTTGTCGCGTGTGTCTTGTAACTTAATTTTAAAAAACCCCTAAAATTTTTTATTAAATAGAATTTCTATTGTTTTGTTTTTTGTTTTACTTTTGTTGTCATTGTCTTACGTTAATTAACAAGTTACGAAAATCTCAAATTCAGTTTGTTCTTGTTAAGCTCTGGGTTATCACTTGTTTCCAATTGCTGTTCCAAATGTTTGAGTTTCTGATTTTAATCTTTTGTGTTATTTGTTTAGTACTCTGTTTTTTTTTTTGGTTATTCTTTTACTTATCATTTAATTATCTCTTTCTTTTGCCCATTGTTCTGTTTATCTATTTTCTTCAATTCCACTAATTCACATTTTAAAATAGATTTATAATTTTCTTCAACAAACTTTTGGTTAGATTTTTTAACTTTACATTTGTTTCTTGTTTTTTGTTCAATGTTCAAGTTTATCGTCTTCTCTGTTCCTTGTTTCTTGTTTTCTGTTCAAGTTTTTCATCTTAAATCTGTTTCTTGTTTTATATCTGATTTTTTTTTGTTTTGTTTCTTATAATGCACCGCACTGTGCCTTTGATTGTTCTTGTGCCTTTTGTTCTGTTATTAAAGTTCTCTGTTTATGTTGCTAGTTATGTTTTCCATGTTGCTGTTTTAATTTCAGTTGAGATTTTTGTCACTTGAAAAATTGTTCTGTTTGGTATTTTAAACCGCTTCTGTTAGGTTTCATGTCAACATACTCATTATCAGTTGCACAGTGGAAAATGATCAATAATACAAAAATCTTGTAATTGGTAAACACTAACAATTTTTAAACTTAACTTTAAACAAATACAAATCTGATTAAAAGCGGCAATCTCAAAGAATGGACTCATCAAATGTATCATCAATGTTATTCTACAGAAAATAGTACATAACATTTTTAATTTTTTCCATGTTATTTTATTTTCTAAAATATTAACTAGGGAAAGCATTTTGGAAAGTATACGACTAGTTAAATGAACATTTTACACGTAAAAAAATACATGAGCTAACTAAAAACAATTTAAAAATTTCGGCTGAATATGTTAAGCCAATTTTCCTTTTCATTTTATATTTTTATATAAGGTTTGTTTTCAATATCTAAGCTACTTTTTAAACTTAATTTCAATTTTAAAATCTTAAAAGAAATGTAAATGCACAAATTTTGTTTCGTTTTAGTTTTAAGATGACACATTCACTTGAAAATGTACATACACCCTTCATGTTCTCAGTTGCCAAATTATATATATCTATGATTAACTCATTTTAAACATGTATAAGATCTCAGAACTGAGGTTCACTGCCACTAGAAAACAAAAATTATTATAATAGTGAGAATTTTCAACCTAAATATGAAAATTGGCAGTAAAAGCGAGACTTATGTGCAGGTCACATACGTACACCGTAAAGCATTATGTTTTTCTTGTTTAGATTTAAGTGTTATTTTTATTTCAGAGTTTATCTTTTGTTATTTAATTTATAAGCTCAGTTTCATTATTAAGTTTTGCCTTTTGTTAATTAATTCGTTTAATTTGTTTCGCGTTCAATACTTTTTTTTATGTTTCTAGTTTAATTAATCAGGTTCAGTAATATTTTTTTATTATTAATACTATTTTTGTTTCTTGTAATTTTACGAAATCACCATTTATGTTGTTTTCTGTTTTTTTTTTCTTTTTAGAATAATTCTCATTCCTGTTGATGTTAAGTTTAAACGTGTTTTTGTTGCAGAAAATTCTCTGTTCCTAAAAACAGGCTTTTATGTTAAACTGCTGATGAGTATCTTCAATAAAACCGCTGAGAACAACGACAGGAGAAGAATGATAATAGTTTTAAATGTGTCATCAAATAAATAATTGTATTCCATGTTGTACGTAGGCTATACTTAATTTTAATACGAGTGCGTTTGCCAAAATTCAGTCTTGTTAAGCCAGTTAAGCGAATTATTTAATAAAAGGTGTGTAGTTTTCATATTATTGTTTTAATTTAACCTTCTTAAATATCATATTCCCTTATAATAACCTATACGCTGTAATTGCTATAAAATGGCTACAAATTGTCTACGTCTATCGAAAGAATTGCGGAAAATAAGTTTTTTAACTTATTTATACTTATCGATTTGAACAAAAACAAAAAAATAGCATTAATAAAATTTGCACTTTTTAATACTAAAAGGATTAAAAGCTATACGTTAATTACCCAATATCTTTCATGACTTTTATCGAAAATGGCTTTACAATGTATTTTTAATTTAAAATTAATTTAATCTAAATTACAATGGTTTCGCTTCAGGTAAGCAACGATTTTTGATTGCAAATGGCTCACACGAGGGAAGTCACAGTGAAAACACAATTTTGAGTATCAATTAACAATTAATCTAAAAACCCCCGGAGAGTACAGCGCTTTAGAATGCAACGGTTATGAAATATTTAAGAGCGTTTATTTGAAAAGTGAATAGGCTCTGTGGGATATGTAACATTAATTGAAATCCCACCAATTACCATTTTCTATTTGCGACAACATACCTGGCTCTGCATATTTCATGCATCCATCAAGATATGGAAGGGCTTAATTATTCGAAAACGTACAAGTGCTACTTTGGAACTCCACGTTGCTTTAACACTGCAACCTGCTAGAGATTTGATGTTTACAAATTTCGGTGTTGAATTGATAGTGGCATTTCGCTTATGAATATACGATTCAGGTACTGAAAACGCCTTTATGAGTATTACAAGCTGCAAATTGTTTGATCACGGTAAACTTTTAAGAAATTCTTGCTTTTAGTAAAAATAGTTTACTTCGATTGATTTTATTCATACGACAGTGAGATGTCCAAAATATCACAAACCAATATCGTAATTTTTATAATTCGTATTTTGGCATTTTGGAACTACTTAACGTAAATTGAGAAACTTTTGAAAACTATTTGACTCGAAAATGAAATTTTGAGTACTGGAAGTAAATTAATAAATTATTTTGAATAACTTAATAATATAAATGGGATCGTGATTTGATTTAGTTATAGCTCACACTTTCAGCTACATGCCACTTTTTTTTATAAGAAATAATTAATAATTACATAATTTTCAGAATTGAAGCAAAAGTCCTTCAAAAAAATCTGTCTAACGACTACAAATTTTCGACTCGGTTCATTTGAAATCATTCAAAATTGTAAGCCTTTAACAGGAATGACTTCTGAATTGTTTTATTTTCATTTTGTATGATAAACGAGAATCTGCTCAGGAGCCCTTTAATTATTTTGAAAAATGGCCCTAGTAAACCTAAAACACAGTAAAACTCTTCTTCAGAATTACCACTAGAAATTGGGGAATAAAATTAGAGCTTATTAACAAAATTAGAACATCCTTCAAAAGTGCCGAAAAAAAACGGACAAAATCTAAAAATTTAAATATATAAATATCAGTCTTATAGAAGAAATATCTTAAAAATAGATGTAATTTTCCTATTAAGAAATATCTTAAAAATAGATGCAATTTTCACCACTGCTACGATATCACAAGTTTGGCGCTACAACTCTTTTCAATTTTCTATTTTAAATATTTAAAATGTCGAATAATTCAGTTTTTTTAAATTGTCAGTTGTTCTATTTTTTGTTAAAAATATTTATTAATGATTTCATATGGTTTGGCACAAATGCGCAAATAGCTTTTTAAATAAAAAAATATTTTAATTTGAAATGCATGGCTAACAATAAAATTACCAGTTTCTTAGCATGTTTTACATTTTTAAACTTTTTAAGAATAGCGGATACGAAATGTTCACGGTTTCTCTAAAAAAATGAGTTTATAGTCCGAAAGTGTAAAACTTATACATTTCCTAAAGGTAAAACTTATAAACTTGTACTGTCTGCCCCCACCGTCAGCCTGGAGGATATTTATCTTGTCGACAAAAATGTCTTACAAAAATGTCTTACAAAAATGTCTTACAAAAATTTGCAATTTTGTCGCACACTCTTTGAGGAAGAATCGTTTTTTTTTGTAAGTTGGCCACAAACGAGTGCTTTAGCTCACATCAACAAGACCTGCACAATAACGAGCAGGAAAATCGATTGTCAGCTGGTGTAGTCCCAGCAAAAATTGTTAAAAGTTTTGAGAGGCTTCCCGGACTAAGAAACTTTGCCTGCTAGCACTCGGCGGCAGGTCTAGTTGCAAAGACACCAGCCTTACTGTCTGACAAGGGGCTCTTTTTGTGAAGATTCATCAATTACTAGAAGTTTCCCTTAGTTCTGTTCCCCGCTGTCGCTGTTTCTGCTGTTTCTTTTCCCAACTTTAACTTCAAAATTGAGAAAACATCAAACTCCTGGAAGTGCCCATAAACTGGTGCTCTATTTGCGCCAACAGAAACGTGGACAAAGCAGAAAAAAAAATTGATTAAGTCGGACTGAAAGCGTTTGCCTGTTGGAGAGTTGACTTTTGAGCTAATCCAGGCTTAAGCTCTCAATCATAAGTGAAAAAATTTGCAAAGAACGAAGGAGTTAGATGATGGCTGCATTCGATCCCAAATTGATTTTTCTATCAGTTGCAATTTTAGCTGTGTCCTACCTCACTGAAGTCGATTATACCTCTGATGACCTGGCAATCACCGCTGAGCGCCTTTACAACGTAAGCAGGGAGCAACTCTATGTTTTGGTCACAATGCCTGTTCTCGTAGACAAGGTGAGCTTTAATTAGAAATCAATGGATATCGCTAATTGTAAGACTAGATATGTAAAGGTAGCTTTATTTGTCACACTGTTTTGTCCACTAGAGTCCCACTATAGGACATATTATTTCTATTTAAATCTCATTCTAACGTTTTAATAAAGCAATTTGTTTTTTGCGTATTTTTGTTCACTTAGCTGGAACACAAAAATTACGTAAATTAAAAAAGGAAACCATTGAGGCTAGATCTTTTTGTTCACCTATAAATGAAACTTAAAATATGTTCTACATCTTTAGAACATTCCAAGACTTTGTGTTGCGTTTGTATTTAAATGTTTTGGACCTTTTCAACAACGATGTAAATTAGAATTTTGTATTATCACCTTATTTTGGAATTGTTTGAACTTTAAAGAGTTCATCCAAGAGCTAAAAAGACGTGTTTTCAATTATCAAATCAATTTTTGTGCTTTAATTTCAAATATTATACTAAAGCCGGTAACTTTTATAGATTATAAAATAAAACTGTTTAAAGCCACGGTATAATGATCCTAATTTGTTGGATTGTTTTCTGTTAATGAAATTTATACACTTACAATAGTACCTAAACGTTCACATAAAAGCGTTAAGTTAAAAATAGACGACCCTATGGCATCAATCTTAAAGAAATATTGGTATTACAATGACATTATTGGTTACTTACATCGATTCACCCCTTCAGGTGTAATTCAGCTTTAAAGAATGAGCTGGACATCTATACAGACTATTTGGACGAAGCCAAGGATTAGGAGCGAGCTATCCAGCCCCATTGTTTCGAGGTGAGACCACTATCTCCAAGAAGATGTACATCCGTGCACAAGTTTTACGGCTAAGGTCTAATGAAGTGCGAGGAATTTTATGGTCATGTTTTAGGAGCTCCTCAACTTCTGGCTTCTGGTTGCGCGCTTTGTGTTTAATCACCCCATTTACCTTCAGGGCGTCTGTTTACAATGAGTTGTTAGCACAACGCTGCCGCCCTCGTCTGCGAACAAATTGCATCCATTCAGGACTTGAAGGAATAACCTCCCAACACTTAGCCGTGGCCAAAAGATCCATTTCAGTCGAAGGTGTATTTCGCTCCTTTGCAGAGTCGTTAATTTTTTTTTTCTGCCACTTTCTTCACCCTGATCCGAAGTCGTCTCTCGTTTATTTTTTGCTTTTTATTATCAGTTTCCTCGACGAGGCACTTTCTTCGCACTTTTTCCCGGCCGTGAGCGTTCCCGGAAACTTTCACGTCTTCAACTTCTTCGTTGGAGCTAAAAATTCCAGGACACTCCCCGGGTTCTTGTGCATTTCTAAGTGCATTCCCCATCACCCAGTACTGTGCAATACACCAGCAGAGTAATTGAATTTTTATTGCCTGTTGGAGTTGCACATTAGTATGGAAGCTTTTACAGGTGTCATAAAACGCGGATAGATGATAGCTCCGTCCCGCCCCCGGAGCACATCTTTGTGCAGACTTTTCTAAGACCCTCAGCATCTCCAGTGTCGTCGGCATCTTCGGCTGTGCGAGATTAATTTTAGATATTTTCCTTTTCAGTGGGTGGATTGGTTTCTTTTCTTCGTACCAGCTGACGACAAGACCCTTCGTAAGGGAAAGGTCTTCAAAGCTTACCTCGGTAAGTATGGGTATTGATTTTTTACTGTTGTAGGCGCCTCAACGTTTCGTGCTCTGATTTCTAATGCATTCAAATGCGAGAACCATTTCGCAGCTACGTATTTGTCATAAATAATAAATACAATCATCGCCCTTATGGTGGTCCACTCCGACGAATATTGCTTCTTTTTATTTAGCTTGTTACGCACTATCGGGTCCGCTCTCATCATAAGCCATGGAAAGCAGGAAAATAAGTTTTATTTAATCATTGTTATATTTCGTAAGGAACACTTGCAAAATATTGAAATATTAAAATACTTCGAGTTTTTACCTAAGTAATTTCAAATGTACGTACCCGATAATTGAAGCCCAACAGCCACAACAAACAACAGCATTTTTCTGATACAAAAGTAAAAAGGAAAGCGTTTTTTGTACTCTACGACGTTTCCTTAGCGATCCTACAAAAATGTTTAGAAAAATTATGTTTAGAGTGTGGATGGTACATGTAGAATGAAGTTTAGCGACAAAAAAGCCATTAGTTGACAATGAGTTTTTAATAGAACAAGTGAAAATAACACAGTTGAAATTGCAATAGTATTTTCTTCAAAAAATTCCGAATAATAATTTAAAAATTCGTTTTTCTTCTATATTTTCTATATAAATAAAATGTTCTAGAAATTTGATCTTGCATTGTATAGAACATATGAAAATAACAAAATTCGAATAAGAGAACTTAAAAAACTTCATCTAGTGTAATATATGAAAAAAAGATACACGGTTTAGGACAAATAAAAATATAAATAACAATGTAATAAAACTTCTTCCAAAACTGAGACTTTAAAAAGTACAAAACTGAGACTTTTAAAAGTAATACTAAAAGAACAAAACAACCTTTGCATTCGCTAAATCAAAAAAATTCCTCTTTTGTTAAAGTTAAAGGTAAATCAACCAATACATGATATAAATAAGCAGATATCAACAAATTAACTGAATTTTAGTAAAACAATTTACATGGGTCCATAATTCGTGATAACAACTTTACATTACTTGAACGTAAATTATTTCACTGGTTATAATAAATAATAATAAATTAATTTTTCGTATAAAATCTAAGAGTTTCAGGTAACGCTTTGATGCGTCTTATCTGTACCTCTAAACCCCCTCAAAAATCTTTCTCAATATAGAGATATGAAGTGTTATGCACTTTTTAAATATGGAAATCATCTCTTTTTATTTTCTGCATATGTGCTTATGCGTATCATACAAAAGAGATCTACACACATGCAGCAAGCAATCTAATCAAATCATAGCTTATTTAGGTAATTCATTCAACAATTACACTCAATTACACTTTTTACATCATTTATTTCGTTTTAATTTCCAGAAAATGGAGTTATTCTATTCCGAGTGACAGACATTGACGAGGGAAGCTATTTAGCACTAGAATCGAATTTTTTGCTTCGTCCCAGGCTAGAAATTATGTTCTTCGAATCGATTCCCATCTCTGCTAACTACATATGTGACCACCAGCACGAAAGAAACTCTCTATCTCGGCTAAAAATTCGTCTAATATTCAGAAGATCTTCGTCGTTATTTCAGGTAAATATTTTACTTTGTCTCGTAGTGTTCCCATTTTTCTGCCGCCTCACAGAAACAAATGTTCCTTTACTGGAACTGCTTGTATAAAAAGGGGTATGTTCATTACTGAAAAACCCCGAAAGCAGTTGCAGGTAAATTGCAATTTAACTGAATAAATTCTCAAAGCAGAAAGAGCCGGAATTGAATTTATACTGTATTAAATTTTAGATCCTCTATAGTTTTATGCAAAAATGCTAGTTCCCTACAAATTCTTTCTCAAAATATTTTTAGCTGCTATTTCTGCATTTCATCATTTTAATGACTCCATACACTGCAGGAATTATACAAATCTTTTCCAAATCTCCAATTACTAATCCAGGTTTTTCAGAATATTCTTTTTCATTTTCAGTATTCAGTCGGAGTTCCGCTCAGAAGTTATATGCGAATGGAGTTTCGAAGATTTCTTGAAAACTTGGAAGCTGTAATGATACGGCTTGCTAAATATTCCAACAGAATTTACTACGGAACTGGAGATTGCCTGAACGTGTGATTTCGCCTACAGACACGTATCCTCCACATGTGATTCTGACTGTTTATCTGTTTTGGTCCAATAAACGATTTATGCTGTAAATGGTTTTAGTAAATATATAATATACAACTGGTTAGACCTTTTCTGGGTTTCCTTCGGTTTTAACATAATTAGGATGAGTTTTTACCCGACAACGGAAAAGGGAGTAGTTTGGTATTTAATTTTATGTTCTTTCATTTGTTTCTCTGTAAGTCTAAATTGCCTAGACCAATTATTAAAACTACAATATCAAATGACCCAATTTTAATTACGGAAGTAACAATAGTTAAGACGTTTCCTAACTCTTTTCTTTAATAGTAGATGTGGTTTAATGTATGGTGGGTAAGGATAAAAAATTTTTTGAATAAAATTTATTACTGTAGTTACCACAATGTGTCCTTTAGCACAATTAGTAGTTTTAGAATATTTAGATAGTTTCGATTTTCTAAATCCTGATAAAAGATTTTTAATCTATAAGGTAGAAAAAAAGTACTTTCTAAATAAACGCTAGGAGCTATAAACTGCTTTAATAATTTTGATTATTTTTTTTCATTTATTTATTTTATTACATAAAAATTTAAAATTCTTCTAATTCCGAAAATGGCACCTTTCCGTCTCGGAGCCTGAGTGACCTCAAAAGTTAATGCAGGCTTAATGTACCTGAGAATGTTCATTGTAACCATAAATTGCTTAACGCTATCCATTACACATTGGGAGCATTCTTCCGTGTACGGCTTTCGAAATTTTAACAGAATCCAATGAGAATTTACTGCCTGATCATTGAGGAGTTGCACACAGTGCAGAAAAATTTCATTAAGAGGCGATATTTTTCAGGATTAAACCTTAATATGGGCCTCACCTTTGCTTTGCACTTTTCCTCCATCTCTGCAAAAAAAAACGGTGAGGTGTGGTCGAATCAATGTGGAAACTTACAATTCTTCCAAACGATGCTGATGGTTCGATTTTCGATTGAAAATGGGAAAAAAAACCTCTGTCCTGAATTAATACGTTTCCCATTCCAATAAAATTTACGATTAAAGGAAACTTTTGCCAACTTATTTGATTTGGATCCCACTTTGTGGGAATGTCCCGGCAATGTGTTCACAAGCATAACAACGCACCGCATGGACTGATTAAACATGGTCGAAGTAAATAACCTGGGCAAATTTTATTTAAAGACCAGAACTACATTTGATTTGTCTGGGAGTTTCTAATTATTATGACTGCTTGTTTTGGAATTCGTACACATATGCATACAAATATTGACGTAAGTACTATTCAATTATTCTATTTAAAGTTTGCGGTTAAAATTAAAAATGTACTCTTAGTACAATTATTTTATTTCTGTGTTCCTTAATTAATTTTTGTGCTTTATCAACAAATATGCGGATTTTTCGTGTTTATATTTTTATTTTTGAAAAAACTGAAAGTATGAATAATTGTTTAAATGAATTTTCATGAATTTTATTTATATTGATAGAATATAAATTTTTGAATGAATTTGATAGAATTCTTGCATTAACTACGATTCAGTACATTGCATTGTACTTTTATTATACAATTTTTCCCTAAGCTTTGTCAGCATTTCTTTATTTTTAGATCCATCCTTCCATAAATACCATAGGCACTTAAATAATAATTTAAATTTTAGAATATAACCCGAAAATAGCAGTCGATTAAAGACTTTAAAGGTCTTACGCACTGCAATTTTAATATCTCATATTACGATTATTCTTATTCTTCCGATTCCATTAGGAATCAATACGCGATTCAATACACCCGAAAATTTATACTTCTGGATGAAAATATTATTTTAAAATACGTGATAACGCAAAAAGAGTTTCTTTCATATTTCGAGACGGTTGCAAGACGGAGGGCGATTATCGCCGGCAATAACAAGTAAGAGGTTTAATAAAGCATTACGAGCGGAATGAAGGGCGAGGATAAAAGCGCCATTCATCCTGACGCGCGAACATCGAGGGCGGATGATAAGCAGAAATGCTCGAGGAGAAGTTTACGGCTTCATTTTTGTGAAGATCCGAGCGTATATCTTCGTGTGTCAATCAATTCCCGGACTAAAAGAGAAAATGTCACCAAAGAATGGGAAATCCTTCGTCGCCGCTTATTCCTCTTGTTTTATGTCGAATTTTCAAAGGGCTGTCATCCCGTAAAGTGGGGAAGAAAGGATTTCACGTTATTTTCAGTACAAAGAAAGCAACTCCAATTTTTCTGCAACCTTCAAAGAGGTTGGGCGCACCTTCTATCTTTGCCTGTCCTACTCAGATATATGAGTCGCTTTAAAAATCCATTACCCGGATGAAGGGATCCGGCGCCAGCTCCGCAAATTCCAAGGTCTAAGGGCTCTGTACGGCAAAAAAAGACACGTTCTGTAGTCGCAGGCCGTGGCATATAAAACATTTCAATAATAAAAATGCACTCATAAGCAACGAGTACGGGATGTGACAATTCCTTTGAGGAACTCAAGAAAAAAAGCAATTTTCGGTTTTGACGACAACTCAGTGGATTGTGTTAAACCTTTCTCTGGCTTGTCGGTTGTATCGTAAGGCGAATGGGATTAAATTGGGTATTAAAACTGATTTTACACTTGTTAGACAGGCACTACTTGTAAGTTTTCTCTCTTTAAATGGTTAAATCAAGTTAAAAACTTCAAATTATAAAAAATTAATAAGAACAAGAACTTTTATTTTAAATGAAGGTTTATGAAAACTGATTTAAAGAGACGCATTTATTTAATAATAAATTTAATTAATTGTAAACCTCTTTCAAACTTCGACACATCGAGTCTTGCGTGTTTTAAGCTTTTCAAATATGCGTCCAAAACAAAAGTGCCCGATTAAAATTTTAAACAAAATAGAATTTTAAATTAAAAACAAAAGAAAAACTTCATTTATGTAATAAATGTAATTTATAATTTTAAATACGCATAGAAGACGAATGGAAAATCAAACTCGGACATGACACAATTTAAAACTTGATTCTTGACTTTTTAAGAGAAAGGAAAAATAACGATGACGATTGAAACCATCTTAATTAAATTACTTTATTTTCGATATTTTTCGTATATACCTACTTATTAAAATTTTGCATCAAAAACAATTTATTGCTCTTTTCCGTTTTTTTCCCATTTTTCGACTTCAAAACAGGATTGAAAAAGAAGATTACGAATTCATAAGTGTAAATGCTTCATCAAAAGTGGGTTTAAAACTCTATTCTTATCCACATTAAAGTTACCAAAAAAACCATAAATGGTAATAAGTGGCTGTAAATAAAACTAAATAAATCGAAATTAAACTATTCACAAAAATGCAAGATGTCTACTAATTTTACGGACATATTTTGTGAAGATACATTTTTATGGAAGCGACCGAGTTTCATATTTTGTCTCTTATTTGTTACATTTAATTTTTGTGCCATTATAGCCTAAAATTTAAACTTCGATCAACCCATAAATAAGTTTTTATGTGAGTCGAATTGATTTTCTACAGTTGGTTTAGAAAAAAAAAAGATTATTTATGACATGAATTTTTTCGAGAATTCAAACAATATTTTAATTTTGTGGTGAAGTTATATGCGCATTAATTCAATGTTCTTATTTCTATAGATTTACTCTTTTTATAGCCATTTTTTATAAGTACTTTCGACAAATTTTAGTCTCATTATGAAATTATTTTATGTTAGTTAATTGAGAGTGGCGGCAGAATGTCTTAACTTTAGTTATTAGAATCTAAAAATAGAAACTTTAACTCGTTGGGGAACATTTTGGAAACATAAACGAAGTTTACAAATTTTACAATAAACTATTTTTGAATTCTTCGATATATCTCTTAATGTTTTTTATTTCCTTTGGTATATTTTAAAGCGATTAATACACTCCGAAAATAAATTTACGAAATACAAAATCATAGGACAAAATTTCTAAAGCATTTCGATTGAGGCATAGACAAACCTATGTTAAAGTTTTTGGAATAACAAAAAAAAGAAGGTATATGAAAAAAAATTTCAGCTTGCAATAATAATTTTAATTAATAATTCCATAGATACTAAAATGTTATGTTTTGTTAAATGATATAACATTTTCTGTTCCTATTAAAACTTATAAGTCTTAAGTGTTCTTTTTCTCAAACACATTTTTCTAGTACGATTCACGTAATGGACAAATACCATCCGCGAAAATCGACTTACACACGTCATCCACTCTATCCCAAATTTGGGCTCCAAATCGCCTCGCGGAGTAATCGTTAGTCAAAGGAGCGTTACAGGAGTTGGGCACACATTCGTTTCTATAATGAAAGAGTAGCGACTCCGTCACCGGGAGTTTTCGCTCATATGTGCCACGGACTTCCCGCCATACGAAGTGATTGCCTACTTCTATCGTCATTTCTCCGCGGGCGATATATTTGCTCCGTACACCAGCTGGGAAGGGATTATCAGTTCGCTGGATTTTCACTTGGGTGTACAAAAATTTATTCAAGACATTCGACGGAACACTGGATGTATCGTTTCTGTGAAAATGATGAAAGAACACGCCGCGGAATACAAAAGAACTCGTCTTATTGTTATCCAAGTCTGCCAGGAGCTCGCGAAGGGTATTATATTTTAATGGCATTAGTATTTCATCTGTGTCCACAATTGCAGTATATTTAAAGCCATCGACAAAAGTCGACCGGTAGACACATTCATTTAATGCTACAAATAGAGCATATTGACGAACTTCTTTTTCATGTTTATACCCATTAAAATCCCATTGAAGAACCTCGGCGATACCTTTGTTCTCGTAATATTTCAGTGTTGTAGACATTTCATCACTAATGCTATGATTGTAAAAGTAAAATTTCTCTCCTCCAAGCAGTCTGAACATTTCAATAAATTCAACTACTCGGAGCACGTTGCTGTAATTTAAATGGAGTGGTGCTATACAAATCGCTAAACTCTTGCTTGGTTTGGCTAAAATATCCGACTTTGGATACCTTAAAAAAACAAAACAAACCTCAGTGACTTGTGGAGTTAGAAAATATTACCATACCTTATTGGAATAAATGTTGGCGAAACGTAGGTTTGAGGATTCGCATCATAAACCACTGCTACTTCTTTTGGCAAATGTGCAGTAGAACTGTTGTCTGTCACGTGTAAAGGACACACTATTGTATATGCTGAGAACTCCATGTTAAAATGTTCACGTATAGGAAATACTCCTGCTGCAAGAGTTGACCATACTATTGCATTCAGTCTGCATTAAACAAACATATAATTATAATTATTTTTATTTTATGGAAAAGATTAAATGACCACGAAAATGAAAAATACCTTTTTGAGTAAAATTTAAACATCTCGTTCAAAATTATGTCTTTTGATTTGTTAATACCGATTTTGAATTACTTTTTATAAAACAAAATGTGTATCGTTGAAAGTGAAGTGAATTCTCTTCCAAAATTTGTTAGAAAAACATTATCAATATAAAATACAGTTTTATAGAAAACTCATATATAAAAATAGTTTCGAAATCCATGCGAAAAACGAACAATCCTTAAGACTTCTAGTAACCACGTTACTACATTACGTTTACATTATTAGACTGTAAAAATTTTTCTTGATTTTATAACTAACCTATAACGACAATTAACTTCTCCTTTCATCTTCAGTGGTAATACTCCAAAAACTTTGACCGAACCATATGAGCGTCTTGTTGAACTGTGATGTTCTATAATTTAAATTAATAAATGGCAGTAATTATATTTATAATTACCCAAGAAATTTGGCCTGTTATCAAATATAGCTGAGAAAAACTTATGCCTCAAGGAATGATTCCCAGTAGATCGCCACTTTTCTTCTATTCTAAATTTCATTGGAGTTACAAATTTCAAACTCTTTTGATATTCCTCAAAATTCTGAAGATTTTGTTCCTAATTTATAGAAACAAAGGAGAAACGAAATAAGTTAGTTATAATAAATAATAAAAAGAACAAAAATGAAATGACTTATCTCAATGAAACTTAAACTAAAACGAAACACAAACCAACATATAACAATAAATTGAATATACCACTGTTTACACAGGCGAAAAATACCCAATAAAGCATTAAGAAATCAACTGAAAAAATATCTTCGACCACATTTTTGCGCACATAATTCTCCGATCGAGAAAGCAATTCCACATTGAGAATGGTCGGGAAAACTTCTTACGGCAAGATGACCGATAATTTGAATAATAGTGAAAATGAAAAGACCCAAAAACAAAACCCATAGTAAAAGTTTTCTATTTGAGAAAATTCTTTGCAGTGATCGTTGACTCATCTTGGTAAATACGCGCGACGGACTTTTAACAACATGTGGCCAAGATTATTTGGTACTAAAAGTGCTCGACGTTTATCGTAAAAAAGTTTGAATGCGATAGGTGATATGATAAGAGTGCAAGATTTTAATGAAAGTGGTTGTTTATGTACGCGAAGTCTAAATGATTAGTTGATTTCTTGATTTACAAATACAAGAATATTGCATAGGTGTCTTCGTGATTAATTAATTATAACAAGATTTCCATTAAAGTTATTATAATCATAAATGTATCTGTTGAAGAACAGTGAACACATATACAAAAATGTTCTATCTACGGATGAATTTTCAGTAGTTTCTATAGCGTCATTTCTCAAATAAACTTATAATTGAGTACGCGTTTCTTGTAAAAATGTTGTATTTTCTAAATAGTACAACTGGAACAGAAAATTCAATAGCATTCCATTGCATGACTGAAAATTGAATCACAATAATTTTAATTCAAAATTATTTCTAGCCGTAAATTTTGTGAATTATTACAAAACAGCATTAGTCAAAATTAATTAATTTCTTCTAAAATGCCTCACAAAAGCTTTCATTTTTATTAGCATACGAATTCTAGAATAAAGAAAAAAAATATTCGAAAACAAATAGATCCTTCTCATACCAGTTTCTTTTTTTTATAATACGGAATTAAACCTATAATTAACCGAATGCTAATATTTCACACTGTATGTACAAAATTTTATTTTAAGTCGAGTATTCCTAAATCATATAAAATTCAATGATCATTAATCATTGTTTTTTATCGTTTTTTTTATGTTTTAATGTTTTTTAAAGTATGGTTGCAAAATTTCGAAATAGTTAAGAAATATTAAACATCCGACTGTTTATTTAATTGCCCGAAATGACAAGTTAAATATCCGATCAAAATTATACTTCAAATGATTTGTAGACCATGGTTAATGATTTGAATAATGAAAAATCAATTTAAAATTTTCATAATTTCACATTTTAATCCTCGTTAAAAATCATCAACCTTGCAGTAGCAGGTATAATAAATGGCAATTTGTAATTTCACTGAACATTCTGTTCTGTAGCAGCTTTTATTACAATGAACTCATATATAATAAATAAAATAATGTAAAGGGGAATTTTCCAGCAGCAGATATGAATATAATCCATACCGCGCTTATCCGTCCATTCATCCTATTCATCCCCCATAGTGACCAGGTTAACTTGGTACAGTCTCCCTGGACTGCGCTTACATTCGCTGGTGCACTTGATGTATGTAACCTTAATAGCTCTTAATTAAATACGTCTTCAGGTGAGTTGGATTCCCGGCATCTCTGGCCCGGGATTCTGTAGGTACACCAGCAGGTAGGTCAGCAATTTCTCTGCACTGCACAAATTTGCTCTCAAAAAGTTTTTTTTTCGATTTTTTTTTTTCGATTTTTTTTTTTTCATTTTAACACAAAGTGCAAAGTGCAGCTAGGACTGCGACGAGACGTAGTGCGGTGGTTTGTTCACTTTTCGATTGATTGCATTGCAATTAAAAATTGTTGAACGTTTTTCCCATGCAGAAGGCCTAAAAATCCAACGGGGCAAAAGAAATTCGGTCAGAAGGGAGCAGGTTAATATCCCTGGATTCCGGAATGTCGGAATCCCGAAAAAGGGAATCATTACTGCCGCTGAGTAGTTCCGACACCCGGGCTGCTCCCAATTATTGATTCGAATCATAACACGCCCTAATGGCCCATAAATTCTGCGAAGCACTAGATTTCTTTATGTTTTTATTTTTTCGCTCGCTGGAATTAGTTCGCGTTTCATTAGTTCTGGGCGAATTCGGGAGCAGTTTGAGTACACCGACAGGCTCGGCGGAATAATGTGCGATAGGCAGATTGCCCAAATCGAGCCCCAGAATCGCAATTTGCTTAATTATCTTCGATGCGTGGCTGCCGCGGGACAGATCGATTCTTGGACGTGACTGCCCACGTAAGCTCGTTAGAAATGGCTAAATAAACCCATTAGGGTTCCGGGGAACCCCCTTATTTGCAGAGTGGACCGGATTGGGTGCTGCTGTGGTGAGGCCCGCCGGCACTAAATGCGGAACCCCCAGAGCCCCAGCACAACCCAGTCCACCACCGATAAAGAGACTCGGAACGACCTCAGCCGCCCAACTTCTCATCTTGCCCCGCGTTTGTCCAGCAACATACGCGAGAAAACTTAACGGTGATTCTGCGCACTCACCTGTCGGACCCGAACTGCGGTCTTTTCCCCCTGTGCGAGTCAACCCGGCCGCGAGCCACCAGCATCTTTTTGTTTACCTCTGTAAAGTTAAAGCAAGCTTTCGGGGGATTTTTATCCAATTACCCGAGCTGCCTACAAATATTCAATTAAACGAATTTCGAGATCACACAGTGTGAGGTGTAAAAAGTGGACGCCGAGTAATTTCCGTTACCGCGTCGCGCCGCATTAAAAAGTTCACTTCAAAGCTTCTTCGGGTGCTGCGTCGCGTACTGCGGCGCTACGTCGCTGTCGTTCCGAGTTCAAAGTCTCTTCAAGTGGGCTCTGTTATTGTTGTAAAATGTGAACACATCTGCTTTGTGTCACTACACTTGCAGCGAAGCAACAGGTAACATTACCTTTTCAAAAAATATTATTTACCTCGTCAATATTAGCAGCGTTCGCTCCTTTGTACACTTTGCGCTAATGCACCCCCATCCTAGGGCTGCTAGTGCTCGACTCCATTACTTTCCCTTTAAACGAGTTCCGATATTGAAATGGCTTCTCCTTCACTGGGAAATGCATTCATGGGAAATCCGCATTACAACATTGTCATAGGCAGCAGGATTTGAAAAGCTTAATCAATGTACATCAGTCTTCTTCGAATATTTCTTCATGTACCTTTTTTTCCAAAAAACCCATTCATTCAGTCTAAAGGCATTGGTTAAATTGTTTACCATCTTTCACTTTTTATTGTCGCCATTGTCTTTTAAATATTCTGTTCATATTTATTTTTCTGTGTGAATGTGTTAACAAGTGCAATAGTCGAAAAATGAGCTTTAATTTCGATTTTGATATGTTGTCATATGGAAATATTTAACTAAGGTAAAAGATAGACTACATTTTGACCTAAATTCAAGTAATATCCTAATGAAAGTCCCATCTAAATGCGCCAAACAGTTCTTGTGTAATTTTCAAATAAACAAAAATATTTTCGATTTCTTAAATATCTGATTCATATCTTCATAATATTTTAAATATTCGAAGTATTGATTTATCTCCTGGACAGTTTTATTACATCTACAGATTGTTGATCAAAACGATTGTAGACTGCATTCAAAGCATTAGCGAGAAGAGAAAGACTTTGAGTTATGCGCTTTCATTTTTATTTCAATTATTATTTTCTGCGATATTGCTGAACAAACAAGCTAATCTAATAGTTAGATGCCTACTAGCCAATTAGTCTCCTGACTATGCTCATATTTCAGACCTGATCGCTTATATCTGACTTGTAATTAGGACTGAATTGAAAACAAATTTAACGCTTTCTTTATATTCGTTGATTATGGTAGCAAAATAACTAAAAATTTTATTTACTATGCAAAACACTACAAGGATCATGTGCTTATTAAATCTTTCTTACTTACGAAAAAAAAAAATACATTCTGAGTGTAATCATTCAGAGATTTTTTACCGCACTATACGTAAAAGTGTGCTAGGTCAAAATTTGTGGAAGCTGCCCAAATAAGTTTCCAGATTAATTATCAATTATACAAAGTCTCGTGGAGTTCTAGAGAGAGTTCCACGCCCATAGAGGACGACAAGGAACGCAAAGTATGAGGAATTCCATCCTCCCCAGTGATGAGAAAAGACATTTCTCGTATTAATTCAGGAACTTCCGTCCGAAGTGCGAGGCTTGCAATTTATAAAATACCACGAGAACTACTGCCGAAAACTAACTGAGGCGAAAATACCGCGGGGACAGGGAGTGCGGCAAAGTAGTTGAAAGGAAAGCATTTTTCCGGCAGTATTACAGACGTCCTTGTCGGAAAATGAATTGTCTGAAATTTGGACGTCTCGTGCACTCCCCGTTCTGTCGACTGGTGTTCTTTTTGCGCTTTCTGAATTTAAATTCGCAGTTAACATAGAGCACTAAATGCCGGGACTGTTCGAGGACACCCTGGAAAAGTGCTAAAGCATTCTGGAGTGAACGCAAATGTTAAGCACCAGTGGAATCCTAGTAGCACACAAAACATGGCGTGTAATGTGAGCTTAATTTCATTATTTATTGCATGCAGGAGTGTCGAGAACGAGGGTGATACTCGTACTGCTTCAAAAGTTGGTAACTCAAAATGAATGGCATTTCAGTAGCACTTGCTTCTACCATTTGCACATATGGTGAGACTCCTTGTCGGTACCTGTACCGCAAAAGAATGTACTTTGCTTAGGTAATGCAAATCTACTCAGGAGGTTATTATTGAAGTTTCTACAATGACTTAGTACACTGTAGCATTCTGTACGTGTTATAAATAGGAAAACAAAAACCCTAAATTCTCAGTAACATAAAATATTGCTAAATTCTTGTTATCCATGCTTAAATTTAGTAAAACCACATTAGAGGACTTTAAAAAGTTTATTTGTATTGTTTGAACTCTAGACAGGTTGAACGAAACACATAAACTATGTTAGCATATGTTACATAACAAATAGCATCATTAATATAACTACTACTTTCCTTAAATTAAAATTATTCCGTCCAACACAAAGCTCAAACCAAAATTACGTTCAAACAGTAGAAAAATTACCCGAGAGTAACGTGCTAAATATTGCTCCGTATTTTTTCTTCTGCTAAATATGAATACAAAAACATTCATAAGAAAAAGTTAAGAAAAAAATACATATTTAAACCAGAAACAATACCTTAAATCCTGATGCTTGTTCAAATATTCATTAATGATACTACTTATGTTTGTGTGGTTGAAAGTTTTTGGTTCGGTGTAAAGCTAAACACATATTTTTTGATCACTATGATCTTTTAATATGTTTTCTATTGATTTTTTGATATGTTTTCGTTTTTCAGAAATAGATAAGACTCTTATATGTGTAAAAACTTGTAAATATACCCAAGCGATATAATGGTAATAATTCTGATTTATATAAAAATTATAATTAGAAATTTAAAATGTAAAATTACTATATAAAGTTTAACAGTTAAATAGCCCTTAGTATAATATATTATAAAATTTATACTCAATTTATATTCATTAATTACAATTAATGCTATTTAAGTAATGCAGTTGTACCTTTAACTATACTCTTCGAATTCTGTTGTAGTCATGAGTACCATAAAAATGTTTTTATATAAATATCGTGTAATAAATTTTTTAATATTAATTTTCAGGATTGTCAAATGAAATAACAAATAACCATTGATCTTTAACCGACCAGTATTGGGTCAAAGATCTCTATGATAAATAAATAGACACTTCCACCGCTGACCGTGTCGTGGCACCCATAAAGTTTGCATATTGAACTTCTCCTGTTGATGGTCCACTGCATGCACTTACCTATCCGACGTCTATAATAGTTGCGCTCTGATCTATTTTTACCTCAACGTGTGTTCGCGATCACACCGATCTTTAAAGCCGTTTTTGATTTAGTTTTTCGCAGTCGCAGACATGAATAAATCGTTATAAAGTTTTAAGCGCCGACGACATGTTTTCATTTATTTTGATTGACTAAGTAGCGCAAAAATAATAATAATACGAGTGTATTGATCTTTACTATCACACAAATGACCAATAAACTTAGAAGAGTGTCTTTGTGATGTGGTATTTTCGAAGATGATGTACTTTAATGAGTGAATAATGTGATATTATAAAAGAATTGACGACAATAAATCGCTCAAAATAGAAATAGGGAAGAGAATTATTTTAAGATTTAATTACTAAACAAGTGATATGAATTACATTGCGCTTATCACAAAAACTGAATGTTTATAGTGATTTATTACGGTAAATCTGCTATATAACATGTTTGGCTCAGACCCAATGCTGACGTGTGGTTTTCCTTAGTTTCCTGGGATGCATTAATTTCACTTTAATATCAAAAGTAAGGCTATTGAACTTTGCTCTAATAATCCAATTACTATTTTGCTCTATTTATGGATTTTATTTTATTTTTCCAAAAATTTTATTAGACTCAATCTAAGTAGCACATTGAATTTCTGTTTTTAAGAGATGTATTCAATGATCTATTTAAAATAAAAAGTTATGTCACGAATTACATTGAAATTCTGAATTGAAAGAATCCTTCTATAAAAAATGTTCACGTAGATACAAACGTGGCTACCTTTGATATATGTCTTCATATATCTTCATATGATGTATCATACATGTCATTGAGAGATCACACCTTCAAAAAATGTGTCAGCTAAAAATAATTTATCAAAAAAAAAATAAAATAAAATAAATTAAAAAGAAAGTATTTTTCAAAATTTACTACTAAATTTCATTCTATTTTTGGAAGGCTCACGGATTATGACTAAGCAAATTGGTGATATATTTCATTATTTACAATTTTGAAATTTGGCTTCATATATAATATTTATAATAGAGTATATTTGAAAATTTTTTCACCTATTCTCACTTTCATAAATTCGCGTTGTTCACATAATCAAAATAAAATTGCATAAATTTCAAAGCTGGATAACATCTTCTAATTAGAATTATTTTGACCAATTAGTGACGAAAAATTGAAAATGCTATAGAAATATGATAGACGTTGCAGCACATGTCTCACAAATAAGAAAGCATCGTACCTTCTATTTCAGTCTGCTAGGAAATCAAACACGTGATATGGATACTCATCCACATCGGCTGCCGGGCCCTTGTCTTTGCTTATGAAATTTACCCGAGTTAATTTCATAGATTACGTTCGATTTTGCGAAACCGCATTCAGTTGCGTTGGTTAGCTCCACAACCACAAAATTTCATTTCACTAGGGCTACTGTGTTTTTGTTGAATTCACTCCTGCGGTCTCGCATGAATTCAGGACTGAGTTGCATCCAGCTAGATATACCCGTTTTCGAAAAGGTCCTATGAAATTGTTCGATCTTTATTTTCAGGTGGACGTACCCACACGTCACTGCGGACTGCCAATGTTTGCATTCTTATAGCGAATTACACAGAATCGAAAGAATCTTTAATTTATTAACTAATGAATTTTAAAAATCTGTACATTTTTTTAAAATGTTTAGCTTTTATATTTTAATAAAATTAGTACCATACTGCAAAAAAATTTAAACTACTCTCAGGAAAAATAAGCAAACAATAAAGTACTTTTATTTTATTATATTTTATTGTAATTTTAGACTGCAGCATGCGGGACTTAGGTGCTACGAACTCGAACAATTAAAATGGACATAATAATCTTAAAACACATTTTTCTCATTTAAGGCCATCAACTTTTTTAGTTACTCATTTTATCCTCAGAAAAAAATTCTTACAAGGGCCAATTCGAATTCCAACACCTCAACAACTAAAACATACTAAAGCTAAAACATTAAAATTGGATGTAATATTTTACATGTGTTTCAAAAAATTGTTTTATAAGAGATTACTTTTAATTTCACGTTTGCCTGTAGTTTAATATCAATACTTATCTATCGAACTTATTACTGAGAAAATCGATGTGTCACATTCGGTAAAATTTGAATATCCCAGACACTCTACAAAAGTGCTCTTCACGAAAAACAAATTAACGTGATGTTACCGTGCAGGTCAACATCTCAATATTTTTATTATTTTGGCACATTTGAAATTTTCATAATAATATCTTGGAAACTGTGTGCAGACACGAATGCCGTTTTTATTTTTTGTTTTTCCAGTAACGCTCCTTTGTTGATGGCCAAGATGCCACCAGCTATTCGGAACAGGAGCTGCCATTGCCATGGCCGCCGGCTGTTTTCATCGAAATCTGGACGTTCTCCAATTTGACTGTTTTCTACTAAAAATTTTCTTATGCGAACGATTCTTTTCGGGGGGCTGCCGCTATTCATCTTTATTGGCAGAAATGAAACACTCCAAGATGAATTACTGCGGAGGAATTTTTCCTCTCAATTTCCACATCTATGATTTACTACTGGTGCTGTTCCGAAATATGACGGTGGCGGTGCTAGAAAATTATTGGATAATTCGTGATGGGAATACTAAGGGAAGATTTTTAGGTCAAGCACTTGGGCCCAGCTCCCTCGAAATGAATACTTCGAGGTAATTAGGGATACATATTGAGCGTAAAAAGGAAATTATCATAAAAGTTTTAGGCGAGATGTATTGTGGCTCGAGGCCTATGCAAAAGTCTTGGGATTCGATCTCAGGACAAATGTGTGGGACGCGTCTTGTTTTCTAAACGCCTCTAAATCAATTTGCCCAGACAGGACTTCGCTAAGTATGAAAAATGATTCCGAAATTGCCTAAGGGTCGTTTCAAGATAACAGCTCGGCAACTATTACAACTCTGTCCAGAACGTTGTGTGTATATTTGATCAGTGATTATGAAAGTGAAATTTCTGCAGACGTGTCTATCACTTTGACAGTCAACAATGTGTTTACCTCCATCAATCATAGCATGCTAGTCAATATTAAAAAGTTGTCGAATTACAACTGCAATAAAGTTGGATTTATTAAGTCCATGATTGGTGTACAACATTTAGAAAAATAAAATTTTGTAATAAATTAAAAGCTAAAATTACATAAAATCTTTTTTTATTTAGTAAAATTCAAATACATATTTCATAGCAATGCTTATTCGAACAATTTTCAGTTTTGGATAATTCATGCCATCAACAAAAGCGGGATCACAATAAAGTACAAAGTAGGATTCCGTCCAATTTTGATATTAAATACAAAATGAAATAAGTACGAACAGTATTAATAAGATTATATCCAAATTAAAATTGTCACACGAAAGGCAAATTTTCCATATGAATTCATCGTTTTTTTCATATATTATGAATTTCGAAATAAAAAATTTTAAATTGTGACTTTAAACGGATTTTCTTCCTATTTCTACCCATAATAAAAAAAAAATTATTTGTAGAGTGTGTTTTTGTTGATTTATAAAAATAAATAAATCATATAAACTTAATATCAATTAAAGACAACAAATGAAAATTCAAAAAATTTCATCTATAAATTATCTAGAGAAAAAACTTTCAAATTATCCACCTAGAGCTGTATTGAAGAAAAATAAAGATGTTTTGAATTATTTAAGAAAAAGATATGGTATATCTTACAAAATCAATATCTCACAGTACATTGAGCATTTTGAGTTTTGCCATAAATATGTTAACTAAATACTTAAAATACAGACAGTATTTTAAATACAGTATAGAAGAAGTTTTGTTTTACGCAATTCACAATATAATTTTAAAATAAATTCAAAATAATACTTAATTATTTTGAATACTGTAGGCACTTTTTAAAAAAATACTCTATAAAAGCCTTCAAGCCTGTAGAAATAGAAATATAAAATAATATGATTGTATCAATCTAAAAATCCTTTATTGCTCTTTTTTTATTAATTCAAAAACTAAAGAGAAACTTTATAATGATATTTCGGCCAGCCTTTAAATTAAATTGACCCGAAAACAATTTATGTGACTATTAATAACAATTAAACACATGAAATTTTAATACGGGAACTAAGCTCGTCCGCAATTTAATAGCCTCCATGTTGCCATTGAGTGTGAAGATTAAAAACACATATCACACCGCAACGCAGTGTTTAAAACACATGGCTCCTCTCTAATCTCGCCACGGAAAGATGCCACCTCCATTCGAAATGTTCGCATAGTGATTCGTGATTGCAGTCGAACAGAACCTATTACTATATTCCAACCGAATTACGAAATTTTCCCGGTTTTCGCGGAGTTTCCCGGTTCCCGGTAAAAATGTTGAAATTCTGTTCGCCAAAAGTTCGGCATAGAACACAGAAACGTGAGGTAAACTAAATATTCAAATTTTGGCTTGTTGGGTGACGGAGCTAGCACAAATTCTAATTAAAATGAGTTTAATTCCTGGTGGCCTCATATGGTCCGTGTCATGCGGGATTTGGGTTTTGGAAGCTCCAAAACCGCCGCCACCACCCGGATCTCGAACCTGGTTTCAGAACCGGACCCGTACCGGCACAACGGCGGAGTTTTAATTAAAATAGTTCGGGAGCATTAATTGAGAACGACTTCCTTTGTCAGTACAGAGTACATCGTATGTAGCACATACAGACTATGCCTTCTAGTGTCTTAAACGCAAGCAAAGAAACCTTATACCAATATTTTCGGTTTTTTCAGGTGCATCTGCCAGGTGCACAGGACAATCTATACGTTAGGGCGAGCAGTGTGTCGGAACCAGTCGGAAGTCAATTGCCGCAATCCCGAATTCTATCGCAAGACGAGCTCGTCCATCTTCTGCAGACTCGGACGCCCCTCTTCATCGCACTGAGCAGGTAGGTTAAATAACTCTAGTATTACATTGTCATGATTTACTGAGCCATGGGTCTATCCCTTATCTCGCACCTCGTTATTTTGTCGTTAATTATATATCTGCATCTGCAGTTGCGTATATGAACCAACATATCTCTACCATATAAAATTGAAATTTTCCGAATTTTGCGCAAAAGTAATAACATGTGACACAAACTCAAACATCATTAGGAATACCTGTGTGCACACTGAAATTAATTTTGTCTGCGACGATGAATATGATTTTATTTTATTTTTTCAGGAAATATGCAGACATCATTAACGAATTCATGCGAGTGGAAGAATATCTGCAGTCTCTGAAATACTTGATTATTCTACGTGAAATTTGTTCCTGTGCATTAGCACAAATTCAAGTAATGAGGTGTAATATCTGCAGAAATTTTAATCGAATCGTTACTTTTAAAAATTCATGAAAATATTTTAAAGTTATAATGCAAAAATATAAATTTTGAATTTGTGGTTCAATAAATATTTAGGTTTTTAATTATCTGAATCAGTTGCCTTTAACTCTTTTGTCTGTTACTGATTTAAAAGTACTAAAATCTAAATTCAGGTTCAGAAAAGTAGTACGAAGTACGTCCACAAACTCTTTAAGTATATGTTTTTATTTTTTACGAAAAGAAATATGCATATGTGTATACAATACAGAAAAAAATCTCTTAAATCAAATCACAATGAATTGAGAATTTCTGTATTCCAAAATTTTATTACTCTATGTTCAAAAGTTGCAATGATTAAAAACAATTACATAAAATCTTTTAAAAGTTGCTCTCTATTTCCAATTCTTACAAGTTCCATAATATACCAACATATATTACATTAATTGAAATTAAGAGTTAGATTATGATATTAAGATCTTTGGCTAAATAAATTGCAAAAATTGAAAAAATTAAATTTTTTTAAACTTTCTAATTGTAGTTAATACTAAAATCTAGATAATGACTAGAAAACAAAACCTCAAACTAATCACTCGGAAAATATGAGACTGCACAGTATCAAAATACATGTTTACAGATTTAAAAATTCAATGTTACAAAAAATAAAATTATCTGGACGAAATAAAATGCCTATAACCAATAAAAGTGTTAGGCTAATTGAAAATTAAAATATTCTTAATCTACATAAGAGTACATTAAGTACATCGTTAACTATTTCCGAATAATCTCGGTTTCAGGGTAAAGGGAAACACCAGCTAATACGAGTATTAAAATAATTTTGAGGATAAAAATGAGTGCGAGGTGTAACTACCTACGCGAGGGGAGCGAAAATTAATTTTGTCCTCCCACTCCGTCCCTGTGGTTCAAAGCGATCTTCCACACTTAATTGACAGCTTAATCAGCGCATTTAATTCCAATCATGTTATTGCACCTCATAACATAAAGACATCCCAAAAATACCAGGTATATTGGACCCATATGGGAGCCGGGCCGGCCAACTGGCTGGTGGTCCGCGGGCGTGTGCGGGGGAGACTTCACTAGAAAAGCAATTTGAGGCGGATGGCATTGCCCTAAATAAACTGACCGGCCATGCAGCGGCCCTGCATAGAATGCGCCATTACGCCGGCCAACAATATGCAATTACGTAAAGTTATAAATTGGGTGCGATGCCGGACTGGCCTGAAAAATGGCGCAACTGCCATAATTTGCATTGTATTGCACAGGCCGCCGGGTCCAGGGAACTGAATCGGCACAGCCATTACAACGCCAGCGGTTCACCGAGATGAGATTGTGATTAGAATCCAGCGGTGACGAACCGTCCAGAGATGCTCCACATGAAAATTAGGTGCAATTGTTACGACGCACTCACTCTTGGACTGTTGTGGGAATGAATTTACTGGAATATTTAAGCTACCTTAAGAATTCAAAATTGAGGTCACGTTTTCCAACATCGGATATGTCCTTTATGCCTCCTCCTTTATTTTGATTTAAAAGTTCAATTTCGAAATTTTAAGACATTTGACTACTTTCAAAATAAATCTTACGCATGGTCCAGTCATCGCTGAATTCCTTTTTATATTAAAGATCAACAAGCCTCTAAGGGGACAATAAAAGCCAGTAGGAACAGCTATGCCGTTTATAAGATAACTGAACTGCTTCTAAAGCCACACTTTAATGAAAGCGATTACTTTAAAGAAAGTCCAGCTGGCCGTTGCTGACGTCATTCTTCACATTGTGTCTGAAGGGCCAGCCAGGTCTAACTATCGATGTATTTTTTTGTTTTCGGATGTCTAAAATTTCTTATTTCTTTTCGAACACATTTCTGAATTGCTAATTTATTATTATGTTTAGAAGATATAATTTTTGGAATTCCAAAAAAAGACTAATTAAAAATTAAGTACAATTAAATTGTAAACAATTAGTAATAGTAAAAATGCATTTGACTAGTTGATTTTCTATGCAGAGTAATTTATAGCCAATCGTAATTCCTTCTGAATTGACAATTTCTCCAGAATCGGTCTCAAATGAAGACCCTTTCTGTTTTCCAACCCATTTTTAGACCCCCATTTTTTCTAATTAAAGATGCAGCCCCTCCGAAGTGTGTGTTGAATGTAAGCCAACAAAGTTCGTGGGCAACGGAACAGCAACAAATCAATTACACCTGAAAACCATTTGCACTTACAAGAAGTAAAGCAGCCGTATGGTTACAGAGGCAAATAAAAAATGCAAATACAGGACCCGGGCCCTCCCCCGCGCTGTGTACTTTGCGGTGCAACAATTGACATGAAGTTGATAAATAAACAATTTCGCATCCGCCGGGAACTGGATCCCCAGAAATGGAAGTACGCGAGCAAAGTGATGCTAAAACACGGGGCCAGGTAACAACACCGGTGGCACATTAGAACCGTGTTTATTCCCGGAGTCGGGCATGAAGTCAGGAAGTCATGGAGGCAGTTAGGAATTTATCACAGACGATTCTGGAGTAAGTCTCGTGACATAGAAGCAATTTCGGGACAATGCAGAAGTACATGAAGCACGTCAAACAAAGATTCCTCCGTCGTTCGGAGAGATTTTTAGAATGGGACTCAAATTGCCGCGGGCAGGGAGACTATTTCGCATGCCAATAGATTCCGGTCAGTTTCGTAAATTTCGACCCCTGAAGGCGATTGACGCTCCCGTCAGGACGGTCCCAACTCAAATTGATTTTCCGGTCAGTGGATCTGGGAGGCACAGCTCGAAACGCTTGTCGCAATTGATTAAAATCGTGAAAACTTGCCGATCTGCGGAATGCGACCGATTCCTTTTACGTCCATGGAATGCAATTCATTTTTTGGACACCTCCCCCGCTCCCGAGAGATGTGACTTCCGCCATGAGTACATATTTCATTTTTATGAAAATTCTCCTCAAAAAATTGAGGAATTATGGTTAGTGGTGCAAAACTGCGCTCCACCAGGAGCTCGTTTGCTTCCGTTTATCGCGCTACAAATTCCAATAAATTTAGGAGACCGTTTTATCTCAGTTTGTTTCATATTATCCAATCAGTTTGCAGTTGGTTTATGCTATTCGTAAAAAGCCTTATAAGCACGTATGCACGTATAGTCCTACATACCTACCGCTTTTTCTAGATTGTGTACAAAACTCATTGTTTTTGCATGACAAATGCATTAAGCAATTTAATGGTTGAGTCTATACTTTTGTCGGAAATAGATCCAAAAAATCTCTGTTATAACCAAACAATTGTGATTTTTTTAATGTTTTATATTTCCATTCAGATAAAAAACATGTAATATTATTCCGTACTAGTTGTATAAAACACTATTTTTTTGATTGGCTGCATTCCCATTAGGTCTCAAATTACCACATCAACAGAAAGATATGATGACTTTTAGAAAACCATTAAAGAATTTTTATTAATTAATTTTAAGTTTCTTAGAGTTTACAAGCTCTCAATTCATTTTATGGAGCAAACTTTTCTCTAGCGAATTCCTGCTAAAAGGATTTTAATATAGTAAATTAATAGTTTTCAAGAAAATTAAAAAAAAAATAGCAGTAGTTCTAATAGTCTTAGTCAATTGAATTAAATTTAAACTCACTTGTTTAATTTCACTAATTGGAGTTGATTCAAATGGTGATGTCTTGAATTTCGAAAGGTCTTTGGATAATTAAAAAAGTAATTAAGTTGTTGCTTATATTGCTCTAGTAGGAACGATAATCCATAGCATGCAAAATCGCATATAAAAATTTGAGAACATTGAATTAGAAGGATTTCCTTTATAACCTGCATCAATTGGAAAAAAAAAATGAAAAGTGCATTGAAAGCAGTTGCAAATCCTTCTCTTTAGTTAAAAGGATATAGAGGCTAACCAACACAAAATTTCTTATAAAACGTTTAGAATATGTAAAAAGTTCGTAAATTAAAAAGTTCCAAAAGATCTAAAACAGAAATGCTAAATTTTATATCGAAAAATACTATTAGAACTAACATTATTGCCTTCTTGGTGATTCGCCATTGACTTTCTATCGTTAATAACAATTTACTTAAAAGCTGCGATCTAATAATTTATTTATTTTTATTTTCAGCGAACCGTTTGAGAAAACCTTATATGAAAATCTTAGCAGAGGTGAGTAAAATTAAATTCAAAATATAAGAAACTAAATTATGTTTAAAGAATTTGAACTCAAACTGATAAAATTATTATGAATATTTATACCAGGCTTTTCTGTTTATTTCAACTTAATTAGATTGTACCTTAAATTTAAAACTTCATTACACAAAATGTCAGAGTTTAGATCTAGGAGAGTCGAAGTTATAACATACAGATTTTCAAAATTGATAGCTTATCTGCCTTAAGTACTCGAAAGCTGCGGTTAAACACACAAAGTTAGGAAAAATGGTACTTAAAATCTCGATCTACTAACTTTAAGCTGGAAGACGTAAATTTGAGAAAGGTAAAGGTGATAATTGCATGAGCCTATTCACTGTAGACGATTAAAGATTAGACATAGCTTAAAATACTACTACTGATAAACACTAAATTTTGATGTAATCACTTCAGGTTTGTACAAAAAAAAGTGTCATCTAAGACTCTCAGATGGGCGGATTCACTACTTTTTCCGTAGTTCTATACTTTTAATTATCTTTTTTCAAACTGGAAACAAACATTTTTCGACATCTCGAATTAAATTCTTACCACTTACATCTTCTGTAATTATTAATCACATTCAAATTGCACGAGTGCTGTTACTAAGCTGCTTTCAGTGCATGTGCCTGCTAATTGATAGCATTTTGTTTTATACATGATCGATTCGTCAATTTCTAAAATCCATGGAGCAAAACAAAATAAATAGCGACATTTTGCGAAAAATTGACTTTCGATTACCGTGCCTCCATCCAATTATTCTCCGCACCCGGCGACGTGTGCGGGTCCTGATTGCACGTAAATCGGCCCGTGCAAAAGCAATTTCTGCCAGCTGATTCTCGACTATTACGAAGGCAATTTGTGCTCGAAAGTTTGTCCAGATGAGCGTTTAACCTCCTCCCAAGGAAGTTGTTCGTTGTTCGGCAGGATAAAGTTGGAAAAAGATAAATTCTTATGATGCATGACCCCGTAAGACGCCGGCCGTAAGACGTCAACCGGGGCGACAGTGAGGGCTCTATTCGATGTTACCTATTTCCGGCTTATTTGTATTTTTCATGAGTCTGATTGAACCAAAGCCACTCGAGGCAAAAAACTCCCCCGAACATAATTTCCTCAAAATTTGTGGTTCAGTGATCCATGAAAGGCGAGGGCCCCATTGAAGACGTCGTATAAGAAAATACGGTCCGGCCGAAGACTAAGAAGAAGGTCTAATCAGAAATCAATCTTGGAATTGAGGAAGGCATCGGTAGTTATGTCGCGTCCACAAAAGGGAGAGCATACTGAGGTCGCCTAACGTCTTGTGGGCCGAGATTTATTAGGAGCGATCCTTGGCGGTTTTGCGCAGTCATGGTGAAATTCGATTGTTCGATTCGCGACGTGAGTGCTCCTCAAGCTGGTCCTTAATGATTTATTAGACTAATTGTGGACAATGAAATTAACTGATTGTCCGACATGTATTTCGTCGCCTTCGGATGATGATGATGAAGACGAATCGGATGGTGGTGACGTGATTCCGATACGTGTGTTCAATAGATTTTACCTGATCCCTTCAGCCCGCGGTGGCTGGACCGAATTGTCGAAGGTGATTTTCGGCAGGAAATCGAACCCAATCGAGGATAATTGTGCCAGGAAGCAGAAGTATCGCAAATTCAACGCCGAGCCCAAGCACAAAATCAAAAAACGTGACGTGGTTCGTGAAAGATTGAATCACCGAAAAGGTAAGGAACGCACAACATAAAAATTGTGATTTTCGCACATGGCGTATTTCTACTTCATTAGTAACACGAATTGACTAAAATAGGTGGGGATTTTTAGACCCATTTTTGATTGCATTCAACAAAAAAATGTTGTGTAATGTATTTAGTATTTTTACTACCCTGTTCTGTCTTAGATTTTAATGAAATAAGAGTTGCATTAAATTTTTTAAAAATATCTATATTCTAAATTCTACACTACAATACTTTTTCTTGCACTATTCATGATTTGAAGGATGTTATATTCCTTTAAATATTGCTTATTGCACTCTTTTACTATAACTTCATACACAAGCTTCCAAACTACCCCAAACTATCACCAAAAATTTGAAAAATTGGGGGTTTAAATTTGGATGCTTTACGTAAAAAATTCTATTAAAATTGGGTGTTATTTTCACGTAGAAAATCGTTACCAAATATATTTTTAAAACTACACTTTACACTTTTCGTTATACCATTTTACTTTTTTGAGATAAGAGAAGTTAGGGATATATAAAGAAACATAGGATTATAAAAACTACTTAATTTTTTTTATAATTGCACACTATCTAAAGACATCTTTAACCCTCAAAAACACTGCAACCGAAGAACTGAAAATCTTTTAATTTCCCTTTTATTTTCAATATCTAAAATTTATTGTGAAAATATTTTTGTTTGAAAAAATATTACCTTATTAATATTTCGTTTGAAAATGTTGTAATATTTACATTTCGACTCCATGTCCTATCAGAAAAACTAGAACCACATTTGGAAACTTTTCCCACCATTAAAAGAATTAAACTTTGATTTAATTCAAAGTAAAGATAAATTAAGGAAATGGAAATCGTTCTAATTCTGCGAACAAACAGTTTTAAATAACTCACTGTATTCATTAACATTTTTATATTCTGCCATTGTTGGACTCCCTACTGAACTATAAAACAAGTCCATTAAAGCTTTGAAGAACGCACTTTTGATGCTGGAAATTCGTCAAAATATGTGATTACTGTCTGGAATTTTATGTGGCCCGCTCGGGGGAGGAGTGACCCCTTGCGTTTAATTCCATACGAATTTTCGCATGTTACATAAGTTAATGAAAATCTTTTCTGGGAGTCTTCGACATTTCCGCCGTCAAAGGCCGAGCATTTCGCTTAAAACGTAGAATTGTAGAAATATAGTGCGCGGCCAGCTGCTCCGGCGGTTTAGTTTCACGGTAGACGGAGCCGAGCCCATCCAATTGATTTTTGATACACACGTCGAAAGAATGGCGCGTCTCTCGTCCAGGTCTGGCCAGGGGTCCCTTTTTTTTGTTGATTTTACGTGAATTCGCTTGGCCGAGAGACCGGCGGTCACTCAATCACAATCCCACCGCGCATTGTCCCGCTGAATCAAATCAAAGCGCGGAGGAGCCACTCCTCTGGTCAACGCCGTGTGTACGCATTTTATGCAAAGGCCGATTCAAAATCGAATTTAGATAAACAAGCAAACAAACAAACTTGTTAGCTGTTTTGAGAAGAATGAACTTCGTCCAAGGCAAGTCTAATCTGTTAATAAGCGCACATTTTGCTTTTGAAGAAACTCATTACTGAGGGCGTCCACTCAATACCCATCGGATTATAATTACCTTTTCGCGGTTTCGCGGATAAAAGGTGAATTTCGCATTGATCCCATCGCGGGTGACATCATAAGCAACTATTCTCGCTTGAATAGCTCCAATGACCCAGTTTATCGACAGATAATGGAATGCTCCCCCGGTACACCCACGGAATCATTCAAAATTCAGTCTTTCAACTTTTGTGTTAAATTCAGAAACTTTTGCCGCAATTTTCGAATCGGCCGTTGATCCAGAAAACTTCTTCTTTGGGTCAACGGGCCGAAATTGAGCATGTCACGCAAATCGGGAGCCAGCGCCCGGTAAGTGGACCGACTATCGAAAAGTGGGTGGATTCTCGCATCCGTCTTAACGCAATTACAAGTCGGAAGTGGTCATCGCAAAAGAATTTATCTCTTGAAATTAATTATGCAGCAAGTATACCCCACAAGAGATGGAAAAATGAGCCCCTACTGAGTGACACCTTTTTGTTGAGCCATCCATAGAAGAAATTCGTCTTAAATGACGATGATCTCGGGGGATGATGGACATCTTAATTTTATGAGTGCGCAATCTTTAGATTCTGCTTAGAATATTAAATAAAGATTTTTCTTATGAATTTCTTACGCTCGCATTCTCAAGTCATTTTATTTTCGCCAAGGCGACGGAAAATTTACCTACGAGCTTTAAGTGCGATATCTAGACGGGATTAATATGGTTTTTAAAACTTTTCAAATACGAGTATGGAATTCTTATTGGTCATGATATCGACGTCTTCACGCTTCAAAAGGTGTAAAAACTTTTTTTTTTTACCTCAACCGAGTGCATTAAAAATTTTATTACTAAGGCTTTGGGTTTCGTGCAAACATGCAATTAAGAACCTAAAAGAACAATATCACTTGATATTTAAAACTGAAAATTGAAATTAATAATATTTTACCATATTTTGATTTATGGAGAAGTTTGGTCTATGGATTTCTCTTAATTACGCATTAAAGGCATTTTTTTAGTTCTCCGCAAAAATCGTATATCAATTTTTATGCACATTCTCAGACATTTTCAGGAAAAGGTCTACACAGCTTCATATACGCAAAAATGACAAAGTTATATCTTTACCATCTATATCTTTTACAATTTGAATATACTTATGTAGTTGGGCTTTTAATTGCATTTTTCTAGGAACAATTTTCGGCGCGTCAAGTAGAATATTAATTACCCGCTCGAAGAAGATTTCATATTTATTTATAGTCTGTAGCTTTTAGCATATCCACTTTTTTTTATTATTTTAAAAATTTCAAATATTTTCAGAATAAACCAGGTCTTGAGATTAGCTTCTGTTGTATTGAATTTTTTGAGATAATAATAAAAACGCTATTTTTGTCTTTAAAGCGTGTACCTCACTAAAGAAATTTCACTTTGCGAGGCAAATTAAATTGACGAATTCATTCGATAGAAAACTGTGTTCTTTTTTTAAAATATTTTTCTAAATATTGAAAATTACCTTGCATACAAACCTTAGCGAAAGTTGTGCAGCTAGGAAATATGGTTTTTAAATTTAATTCAGCAGTAAAAATGTAATCTTTAATTTATGGCCCATATTTTGTATGGTTATCATATTCAGATTTAAACAGAATGATTTAGTGTTTGAATGGCTTATTAATTCTATTACAGCCACTCCTTAAGATGAAATAAATTTTTTTTACTCCATGACAAGTTTCCATTGGCACTAATAGTAAGTGTGAAGTTCTTGCAAATGCTTGTTATTATATTTACGCGATTAAAACGCGATTTCGGTAGTCGTAAAGTGTCATTAATACAAATTAGTCTACTTTCCGCAAATAAGTGCATTAAATTAAAATTTTCGAAACCCACAAAAGGCTGGTTTGCTCATTAGACCTCGTGAGTGCCAACTGCAAGTTTCAGCAAAACGTTTCAGTTCATAAGGCCATAAAGTTGGAATTCTTGAAATAGTTACCGGCTCCGCGAGCCGAGGAGATAATCACAGCGTTGATGATTATTTGCCAACGAATGACCACCATTGGATTTTACATGGGTACTCAAATTCGCGGAATTTGGAAAATCTCAGTTTGGTTCAGCACTGTCCGCATCCGCGAGCTTTGTGCCAAATAAGCAGACAACAAATTGCAGCGGCAGCAAAGTACACCTATTTATGCACCTGGTATCGGGTAAGTGCAATCTCAGCGAGAATACTAAACGTGGACTTCAAAGAAGCCGCCCTGACTCCAAAACCCATAGACAGAGCCGTAAGTTAGACCGCAAATTTAGTGTCTAGTGTCCAACACCAGAATGGTGAGGGTGTGCAAAAATACGACAATCATTAATTCTATGCTACACAAGAGTCGTAGCTTTGTACGAGAAAAGGAGGTCAAGCGAAACACCCTTTGGGCAAAAGGGATTTCATAAAGGCCACTTATTGTTGGTTTTATTAATATCATATGCTTGTTTCACTAGTTGAATACACAAAATAGTTGAGTGTTTTTCTGTAGAATATGCACATATTTTGTTTGTGTAAAACTTAAGCGTTCTTCATTGAAATGGATAGTGTGATTTTTTCTAACTCCATATGTTACAAATATTAGTTAGATCACCTCTACTTAATTACTAACTCCAATCTGAACAGAACTCGTGTAGCTTCAGGGCTTTTAGTATATTTTGCAGGAGAGTTTTTAAAACCTTCTATTATTTTGTTTTTCTAAGAACCTCTATCCACACTCTTCGCAATATAAAAATAAACGAAACGCTCCACTTCCAAACGCGAGATCAAGATGATTCCTACCCCAGTTTCCTTTTAGAAACCATACAAAAATGTTCATATCATTGCAGAAGGCAAAGCACGTTTTTAAAGGTATTGTTCTACAGCGCCTCCCTTAAAATTGTATAACAAATATAGTTTGCTATATTTACCATAAATGATTGAATGTAGTCTTAATTCCAAACGCTATGAAGTAAATTTCTTTTTTTCTGTATTTACCCGCAAAATTTTTACTCCCACAAATAAACTGATAGTAAAATGGCACTCGAAACTTTGTAGCTCTAAGAACATAGGCATATTTTATGAAACTGAATTAGGACTATTACCCCCATCCAATCTACCGGATTTGATGACCTATAGGGTGCTTACCATTCCAATTAACATTTTGGTCATATTGGAAAGTGCAAAAAGGGCCAAAAGCGAGATAAAGCAAGAGCATCGAATTTTTTGCCTTAGGGCTTTTTGGCACCGCTGCCTTCGAGGATATTCACACTCCATAAATATCACGGCCAGAATGGACAGCGTCGCCATTTATAACTCAGGTGCAGTTTAACTGTAGCACACTACCGTGACGTGATAATGTCCCAAAATGTGCTATCGGTGGAACTCATTACGTCGACCTGTGCACTCCAGTCACCTGCCTGAGTTATTTACGATGGCGTTAGGGTTGATAATGAATTTCGCAGCTTAACGTTGGTACTACAAGCGCTCGATGATAGCTTTCGAGATTAATTCCGACTATGGGAAATGGCGGGATTTCAGGGCTATTCTGGACCCATTTATAGGATTAACACATTTTCGGCATTTGAAGCGATTTACGAATTTTCCCTAAATCGCCAATAATTACAATATCGCGCTTGAGTACTGAAATTTAGAAAATGTTGGCAATTTCAGCAAATTGTGGCGTTTATCTAGGTCCAGTTTTTGGTAATGAAATCAAAAGATGGAAATTTCAGTAATTAATTACAGCAATTATAATTATTGAGCATTTGTGGTAACGTGTAGACCTACAGGCTATAAACACTTATTGTAGAACAATTGTGAACATTTCGAGGAGTACCTCACGATGAATATTACTCATAATATTTTCAGAAATTTCTAAATTACCTCAAAATAATTTCATTTTAATATACAACACAAATTAAATCTTTTAATATTTAGATATTATTTCTTATTTTATTGCTGATATATTTTTAAAAGTTTCATTTTGAGAAAAGTAAGGTTTTTAGTTTACTTTGGTTGCTTTAGTCGTTGCCTTCGGAAACAAGAGTATTTACAAAATTTGTCAGTTTTGAAAGTGTTGTTTGTGAAATTTTGATTCTTCGGGACAATATAAAAATATATACCTTTGGGCAAAAAACAAATTGGCAGAGTAATATAAACAGACAGGCTTTAAAAATTAAATTAAATATAGTTATACAAAATACAGTACGTATTCTTTTATAATCTACTTCTTGTAAATATAAAAAAATATTTTATCATAAAGCTAATATTTGCTTTTATTTTGTTTACATGGAACGATGTTTTTTCCTAAAAATTTAAAATTGTTAAAACTAAAACGTTAAGTAATCGATTTGGACAAAATTGAACAAGAGTATTTATACTCGTACATCTACTAATTGGATTTCGTTGAATTAAAGACCTGCGTTGCGAGCATTTAACATGACTATAAATACAAACGAACAACTATTCGCGCTTCAGATACAAAATCAAATTTTCGCTAAATACCATTCGACAAGATCACAACGAGAAATACATTTTGGATTTTGCTAAAATTACTTCTGACATGTTTTCCTTGTAGGTATTGCTATTTCAATCAACATATTATAAAAACTACAACTATAATTAATATTCTGATTCTACGTAGTCAGAATTTTGTTATTCAAATAGCTTCGATGACATTTTTTTATCAAACCCGGTCAAATGCAAATCGATAGAAAACAAGTTTTGTTAAAATGTTTACCATTTGCAGATGCAGCTAAACATTTCTGGGTAATTCAGAACGTGGTCGTTAATGTCAAAATTACATTCTTTTTAGAACGTGGGATTTTTATAAAGGCCAATTTTTTCAATAGTGCTGATAACAGATTCACATTTCCTATTCCAATCTATTTCAATATTTTTTTCCGCGTATATTCACCTGCAATCAGTGTCTATGACTGAGTGATTGTATTTTATTGCATCATTCAGTGATAGGGCTTCCTTTAACATAATCGATATTTCCATATGCACACCTCCATAAGAATTTCTTGTTATTTGATATTTGCATAAATTATGATGCAAGGGGTATCGCGTTATATTCACCTGTTCACCTGTTACTTCTTTTGTCGCCGGTGAACCTCTCTGGTGGCTGCACACGTGAAAGACTTCTGTAATTCAAAGGGAAAAGTCGAAAGGGATTATTATAAAGCATTTAATACTTTTATACAAGCACTTTAAGAAGCAGTTAAGTCATTTTTATAAATTTTATAATTTCATTAGAAAGTGCGTAAGTGATCACAACGTAAAAAAGGATATTTTCATGTTTTATTTACTTCGCATAATTGCAAAATTTCCAGAAGGAAGTCCTCTTTTTTTATGGTATCTATTTCACCGAAATATTTTAGTTCTCGATTAAATAAATGTAATGCAAATGGATCAAACCAATTCTTTTTGTTAAGTTTGATCACGTGTGATTGAGTTATTCGGTGCCAGCTCACGCTGTCTGCTGAACTGTGTACATTTATAAAATATTAATAAGCAGGTGTGCGACAGCTTTTCCACCTGTGAATCACCACAAAACCGGGTCGTGTCTTATTGACTTTACGTACAACGAAACTTTATTAGATGCTTACATATTCCTGAAATTCCAACAATTTCTTCAGTATGCCAAGAAAAGTCCATTTTGAATTCGTACCAGTGCTGAGAACTAAACGATTTAAAAAATGTTCAACTGAGATTAATTAATTATTTTATTAATAACTCTTTTTCAAATACCGCTCTGATCGCAGACATATGAAGTTCATTAATAAAATGCATAATTCTCTTTTTAGGTTCTCAATCTTTTGAAATATTTTGTATTTGGCATTAAACAAATCGTTTTACCTTTATACTTCGATACAGATGGATATTTCTTGGATGCAAATTGCTACCAAAGTACGCCGAGTAATAAAAAAATTCTACAATCTACAATTATACAAATTGACAACAATGGTAAATCAATTTATTTCAAATACATTTTTTGTCTTCAGCTTTTTTGATCAAAATGGGAAGACTTGTAAATTGTATTAGCTCTATTAAAACATACATTTCTGTTCTATACTATCACATACTGATAGTATTTTACTGACTACTGCAGAGTGTAAAATATAGAAGAATAAAATAATTTAAGAAAATTATCAGAGGCCATTTAAAATATTTATAATAACAGCACAATGCATGTATAGACAAATTACGAAATACTTTAAAATTAAGAGATATATTTATTCGCAGAGGACACGGCTATTACAATAAATTATACAAAAATATTTTATTCTGAAATCAGCAAAATTATTCTCTGTACAAAAAAGAAAAAAAAAATAATGAAATAAGGTACCTCGCATTTAAACTAAACAATTAAAAAATAATTTATTTCAAAAACGACTAAAGAATATTACGTTTTATAACCATGTCCTCTAATTCTTAAAATTTTTTACTGTAATCTTTAAAATTACCAAACTTCCAATTATTTATGAATATTTTCAGAAAAATTTATAAACACATTTTACGTTAAAGTTTTGATGTACGTATTGATGATTTTCAAATTTTTTTTTTTTCGTAATACCACATATTTATTTAAAAAAATAGAATTTAATGCGAAATGGATCGAAAATTAATACACATGTTTATTTATAAATACGGAGCTTTCATCACTGGCCGATCGTACCAGACCGTGTGAAGGAACGCCCCTCTACGACGGCACCACCACGTGCACGGATCAATTTTATTTACGATTTGTTTTCCTCTTATCAGTTAGGGAAACTGCCGGAAGTTGAGTGTAGTTCCGTGTAGTGTTGACTAGCCCGAAACTCGGACGGGTTTCCACCGTGCGAACGCACTGGAGCAAAAATTAACCATATGCGCGGGCGCATTGTTGCTTCGAAATTAATTGTGGATCGAGCACAGGGGGCACTTCTACCATAAGCACGATCTGTAGCGGGTGGAGAAGGGTTCCCGCACCGCACCGCAATTCCTGCACTTGCAAAGATCTATCATTTTCCAATCAAACACATCGAAAAGTCGGGAGCAAATAAATACACCGATCCGTTGAGTATGCTCTCGCGATCGGCGATCTTCGTCGTGGTTTATGCGTTTACGGTTTGGTCATAAAAGAAGTCTCTCGGGATCGGGGATATGCCTAGGGTATTAAAGTGGGTAAGTAACACGGGGACAGGCAGGGTCACCGATAATGGTGGGAACGGGCGGCATACGGCTATATGGGCATATCAGCTGGGCTGTGACTAGTCACCATATAGTGGCGCTGCACACCGCGGGCCCGCTCTAAAAGCTCGGTTTGGCCGTTCACTGGTTTGGATTTTGTCATATATGTACGTCGGTGGCCGGTCTTTTGTTTGAAGCCCATCTATTCGGGTATCAAACGTGTTCCAGCGCTCCGGTCGCGATCACTTTGCTCTTTGATCGCAATACCTTAGCGCGCTTAGCGCAACGCACTACGAACCGATCGCCGATTCCCATTCCCGAAACAGTTTTGCCGCTTAGTTGGGTTCTCGATGACGATCGGGTCAGTCGCGTAATATCGCTTAAAAAGTACAATTTTTTTAATTCCGCAAATTAGTTCGGTTGTGCAATTTTAAGCTGTCGGTTCACAAGATCACAGTTCAAGCCGAACTGGCGGCTAGTGCTGGGCTAGATTTTCTAGCCGATCTATCCAACGATCGGCAACACTAGCCACATTTCGCGGTTTATTTATACAACTGTTGCATCTATGCAATTATCAATCGGGTAATTAACCGTGTGACCAAACTGACAATCGGCCTGATAACGATAGTGTCAAGTGTTACTTCTGCTCATTGTAATATAGTGTGAAATTGGAAAGTTTTTTCACAATTCAAGAGGATTTAACCGCAGATCTGACTAACGTATGTATGCACTCAGCAAACCTCACACCATGGGCTCCATAGAGCCCCATTGCCATGCGCCGTCCCTCTACACATTAGTGGGTTTGTTTACAAGCCCCGCGAGCGATTTACTTGTATGCGAGCATGTTCACTTTGAGAGACTATGCTAATTAGCCAACAACTTTGCTTACGAGCTTCATAGATAAGCTAATTTCATTTTAGTCGTGATAACGTAATTCAGCCACAATGCGAGCTACACTGTGTCAAGTTTTCGTAATTTTAATTGAATAATTTGACGACGGGCTAACATTCCTTGCTAATAGCTCCTATTTGCGCTTTACTAATAATTTGCACAAAAAAGCACTTAGTATGTTATTTTCCTCGAATATTCCTCCAAAATTACGCGTTAATTTCAATTTTTAGTCAAGACACCAGGGTTATTAGCATAGAAATCCAGATTTTCTGGTATTTTAAATGTCTAACGGACTTCGGTGGATTTGAGTGCTGTGCAAGTTAATGGAATTAGCTGATAAGTCTAAAAACAGAACCCACGCCTCGACGATAGGAACGAAAAATGGATTAATGAAACTTTAAAAATAATAGCCAATTTTAAAGGTAGGATTAGGTTAAGTGTACTCTTCTGAAGAACTGCAGCATCTCCCATTTTAGTTGATAACGTCATCTTATTTGATAAGACTATTGAATCAAAATTACAGTCGCGTTTTCTCTTTGTAATTGTACCCTCTAAATTTCTGGCGCTGGTAGAGACGCTTATGTTTTTTCTATAAAGAGGGTGAAAAGTGATACAATTTTTAGAAGTGTTTTGCACTTATTTTTTACGATTTTGAAAAAGGTATGTTGCCAACTAATTGAAATTCAAACATACGAGTATTAGAATTTTTTTTGATAGCTCTTTTAGTTGTTATTCATTGTGATATATTTTAATTAAATATTTACAACCGTATTTTAAACGGCAACTATACCAACGAATTAAATAAGAGGTTTTAATAATTCTATTTTAATAGCGAATATTTTATACTAAAGGCTAGTTACGCGTTTTAAATGAAGTATTGTTGGAATAAGAGAAATGATATATTATTTTTCTTTGAGATCTCCCCGCATCTACTAGATAATTGTCTTGAGTGTTAACCATTTAACATGACATCGAATTTCTTTGGAGCAAATCTCAAAATTCTCTTTAAGAGAACTAACATTGAAATCGTATTTTAAGTCTATAAATACATAAAAATTTTATGACTTTTCATTTGACATTTTTTGTTTCGTGAAAAAATCATTAATTCAGTTTCATTAGATACTACTGCTATTGTTAACAGTATTATATATTCTCTATATGTATATAGGTAACGTTTTTTGAAAAATTGTGATAATATATAAGTCATGTTCCTTTGGACATTGGACGTTTTTAAATTGTGAAGGAATTTTCGAAATCGGTTCTTCAAGGTATACCCACAAATGAATCGTATGTTAATGAAACTCCACGGTCTAAGGTACACCTTCCGATGTCGTGATTTTTGATTTCCCTTGTTGACAAACGAAGTCCTGATCTGTCAAGATAACTATCCCCGAGGAAGCCATCGAAATTGATTAATAAATTAAAAGTGCCGAGGGAGGAAAATGAATATTTTCAAATTAATTTAATGGCACTCCGGGGATCAGCTTGTGCTGCCATAGAGCCAGGATGATTATCGTTAATTGAGGATTTGCCGGACGTTACGAGACGGGATTTAAAGCCGCGTCTTAAAACATCTTTTAGCTCGACGGGATAAGTTGTATCTGTTTCGCGGAGAAAATCTGCGGAGCCCCATTCCGTATAGTTTGCAAACTCCCCGGTCCGAGCTGAATACCAAACGAACTGATTACAAATGCAGAGGAATCTCTTGCCCAGATGTGATTAGCATTTCAATGGAACGAAAATTTGTTTCGGGCTCGTTAACGTGTTAAACTCAATTTTCGACTGAGCAGGAGGCGTATACAAAGTCTGGATTCTGAAATCTGGAATTTGGGCCTGGACGCTGTTTATGGGTTCATCACGGCGGTACCCGAAATTTCCAAAGAGAAATTTCTTACTTAGAACTTAGAACTCAGTTATCCACCCCACCTGCTTGCCTCCTAATTAGCCGTGTTTGCATAATTCTTTACCCTCCCAGTTCGCTGATTTTTCGCTGTTTTTTTTTTCCTTTAAATTCAATCCCAATTCTGAGAAAGTGAAAGCATTATTTGGATGCTACGCTTTTTGTCCTTCCGGAATAGTTAGCTTAGGACCTTAAAGACTTCTGGGCTTATTCCGTAAAGACTCTGTAAAATCGTCCGAAAGCTCGAAATTTAGGACGCTTCTAATGAATAAGTATGAACTATTTAGAACAAAAGTGATTCTTTATGTAATAGAACGATTTCATTTAAAAATCTGTTAAAGTAACTAAAAGTAAAATTCGTCTTAGCTAATCTAAATTAAACGTTTGGATTTGGTATATACGGACATGTGGTCCAATAGTTCCTTAATGGTATTTCCTATCACTCTCTGAAAGCTTTCTGTACCTAAGCCAAAAATCTTGTATACGCTTAACTTTAAAATAAATGCACTAGTAAATAAATCATTATAAGGGTATAAGTATATAAAAAATTAACCATACAACGTTAAGTAAATTTTGCATCCGATTAGAATTTTGTCTAAATTAGTTTCATAATTTAGGAATGCTAGTTAAATGACTAATACTACTTGAATATCATTAAGTTTAAATACTCTAAGAATATTATTAGTACATAAATTAATGGCCTTTGTACTTAAGTATATTTAACAGTTCCATGACAACGTTGCTGTTTTTCGAGTGAATAACGGTGTCACGGCCAGTGTATATTTCATCTTCTGGCTCGTATGTCAATGACGTAATTTTTGCAAATTAATTGCTACGCGGCTCAGCCCATTATTGGCAAATAAATGATCTGGTTGTGCCCAGGAGCACACGTACCATGTGAGCCCCCACCACGCTACAGAAATTTATTGTCAAGGCTATCGCATGGGGGCGAACGAATCTTATCGGTAACACGTCGATTATGCCAATTATTGCTAAATATTCTGCTAGGGGGCAGGTAAGTTCACATCCAGTGTGGATAGAAGTGCACGTGTTGGTAGGTGTGACCACCTAAAAATAAAATTCTCTACAAATTTCCGACGGCCTCGGTGTTCAGCATACTTTAGCCGAGGCCTAGTTCACCCATCAAAACATGATGGCATGTTTTCGGTCAAGTAGAAGCATGAACTTAATTTCCTCTACGCCATTAGCGAATCTAACTAATGAGTAAATTATAGGAGCACTGTGTGACTAGAAATTGTAAATGATGGAAATTTCTGGAAGCAAATACTGTCGAAATTATCGATTCCAACAAACAAATGGTCCATGTGGGAGCTTATTGGTCGAACATAGTGGCTGCATATTTAAATGACTTGCATTGGTGTTTTATGCAAACACCACAGAATGCGATTGAAACCAAAATTTTGGATTTCCAATTTTGAACTTTAGAATCTAGACAAAAGCGTTTCGAAATTTCTATTTCAAATTAGTCGCCATTAAGGCGGTAAGGCAACTAGAAAGTTGCATCAAGAGTGGAAATAGTCAAGTAATATTTAGTTGACTTCCGTTCGTAGGGTGCCCACGTAACAAATGAATGAATTAAAGCCTATGAATGAAAACCTTTTGTTTGCTCGTCTCTCTCGCGACTCGCGATGCCGCCGTGCCAACTAATTGGCCAATTAAAGCATCTTCGCTTTGTGTCACTTCGTGTTACTTCTTATTTTGATATCTTTCCGAGCGATTTAATGGGAACGAGGTGTTAGTGCATTACACATGCTTTGCTTACTTAGCTAATGTTGAGTTAGTTACTGAATATTTACTGATGTAGCCCTTAGCGTCTCCGATGAGTCATCAAGCGCAGGTTATGGAATCTACTGATAAAATATTTACTCAGGAAATATGTCAAATCCTCTATACAAATCCTCCAAATATACAAAAATAATCTTTATCATCATCATCATTATCATTATAGTCAAGTAGAAAAATGAAATTAAAATCTTCATAGATCCAAGACCTTCTTATAATTTGACTCTAAATTTCAGTACACTAGCCGTTTTATTTTATCTAAATCTGAATACTGCAGTTGCAACATAATTGATATTACTACGTAAAAATACTAAAACACTTATTTATAAATCGATATAAACACTAGTGATCGTACATGTTTAATGAAACTTTTCCTCCTCCTCCACTTGGCTGTTATGCATCCCAAGGTATATTATAACTCATCAAATTCAATGACAGAACAAAACAAAAAAATTTATAAAACAAATAACCCTCGGATATTTTATAATGTGTATATAAACTACTTATTTAATTATATACTTTATATTGGAAATAAATAGAGAAGAACACACCCACTTTTTAACGGAATCTTCCCAATCTACGTATGTCTTTAATTCAATATGAATTTTTTTCCAAAAATTAGTTCTTTCCTTATTCGATAAAATAAAATAGTTCATTAAATAGAAATTTACATTAATTTATGAGAGCATCACTAGAATGTCCTACGTACAGAACATCAAGAATAGGCAAATATGTAAGCAAATATCCTAAATGACGTTAAGTACCATAACTGCAGAAGGAGAACTTTTAGGCGATAACTTCAGCACAAGTATCTTCTGCGACATTCTGTGTACATTCCTGCCGGTGTCTCACCCGAATCGTCCATATTTGGAATAAACAAGTTGTAGTACTCAAGCCCAGTGGCACCTCCGTTTGGGCTAATTAAATCAGGCGATCCCAAAAATTTTCCAAATGGATCTGGAGTGTGCAACTTGAGACGTGAAAGCTACTGCTAATTAAGCAAACAGAAATTTTAAACGGGACAGCACCAAGTCGTCAGAGAAATAGTTTAAAAACGACAAATTTTTGAGTTTCCGAACACCCTCTATCCAGCTCCGTCGGAACACCGACCCGAACGTCCCGGCCGCTCCATGAATTCAAAATTAAGACGAGACAAAGTTTAACAAAGGCATGCTCTCTTCAAAAAATTTATCTCGCAGGCAGGAAGTGTAACTAATTAAATCCAGCCAGTGCTTTTCGCCATTTGCACGATACGAAACTTACTTTACTTTTCTGGTGGGACATTGCAGAACCCTTGTAATTAGACCGAATTGTCCTCGGGCACACTGAAATGTAAATTGGGGAAACTTCCACAAGTGCCAAGCCCTTTTTGTTCAGCGCCACCGACGTTTCATTAGTTTTCTGCACTTCCGAAGAAACCGAGTTTTCCTTTGGCGGTGGTGTTACACCGCCATTGCTTGGTATCATTTTCTAAAATGCTCTTACGACTGTTTTGAGCTGCAATTGAATCTCAACACAACCCAGGGGAATTCCAGATGGTCGCAGTTTCTTTTTAAGTTTTCAGTGAAGTTGAATGACTTTGCGACAGGATATTTATGGTCTCCGTTGATATTTAAGTTTTTACACATTCTCTCCACAATTTTGAGTAAAAGAAAAGTTTTTCGATGCGAAAAAAAAGTTTTATTGAAATTTCGGCTCGAATGAGATTAACATGAACGTGAGAAAGGTCTAAGAACTTTAAGACAATTCAAGAAACCATAAAAAGAATTTCTTTGCAAACCAAATTTCGACAACTTAAGATTTAAAAATAGGATAAAACTGGCCTCTTTTTGAACACGTTGACTGCCCCCAGGGTTAAAGGCAGAAAACATTGAAGACCTTCATAACAGCATTTATGTGCAAATTCTATTCCAAATTTGGAAAATGTTTGATATGAAAGCGGTTGACCACTTAATGTCATTATTGGCCGCCACCTGTGCAAGCTGACTTTGACTATGCTTATGGTTGAAATCAAATCGTGTGAGGAATGCGATTGCCATGCTTGATCAAAAGAATAATAATAAATAATAAAGGTATCCTAAAAAAAAATATTAAAAACAAAATTCAACGTAGTAATACACTTTACCTTTACAGTTCAAGTAGTAGAAAATCTAACCTTGAGTAAAAAGTGAATGATATGGTTTAAAATGCATTCAAAGAAGCTAAGTAAATATGGACCTATTGTTTTTTATTCACAAATCGAAACTGGGAAATGATATGCTGAAATTTCTCATGGATAAAAGCTATATTTTGTTTTTGAGAATTATGTCGACTGAAAAAACCTGTTTTTGTCAAAATTGTATTCAAAATAAGACTGTTGGAACGTTTATAAGTAATATGAACTTCTACAGAAATATTTCGTTTAATTAAAGCTATTAACAATAAAAACCATGTACAGGTACATAACGACAATATAATCTCAATAGCCTTTTAGCACAGATCTTGAGTTTCATGGACACAGTCATTCCAAATTCTATAAGATTAGTGAAATATACCTTCAATTTGAATTTTAAACGAAGAATCCGCAACTATTACACCTGACCTTAAATGGAGGGTACTTTTTAAAACTATTCAATAAATAACAAATAATTGCTTTTTGCGTTTCTTAAAACAAGTATAAGTAGTAAAAAAGAATGTTGCATCCTTCGAGCCGGAGTTGAACCAGCGACCTATGGATTTCTTCTTAACTAGACATAGTACACTTTCTACAGTCCACCGCTCTACCTACTGAGCTATCGAAGGCATGTGCTAGCAGAATCATTTTTAAATTCCATTAGTCATAGTTGTATATTTAATTTTATTATTTTCATTATGTTTCCATCTTTGGACTATTATCTGACTTGTGCAGAGGCCGAGTGAACCTAAGGTGACTTAAAGTAAAATATGTGAATTCTGGTCTAATTTATCTGATTTTTATTTCATGCCATCAAAATTGTTTAAAAAATTATTTTAGATAATTCATAAATCAGTTAAGATTATAAGCTATACAATTTTTTTCTGTGCATTTGTTTACCTTCTATCCTGTCATACAGAACTACGAAACTACAAAATATAAGTAAAAGCTAGTTTTAAATTTCACTAGCGGGCAATTAAATACGCACCGATTTATTTATAAAAATAATAAAAGCATTATTTTATAATTACGTACAGTACTTAATGATATTTTTATGAACTCCATAAACAACCCGAGACTTTAACTTCATGTGCTATTTAACAACATCGCGTAACCACGATTTTAACATTCATTCGAATCAACGTGATACGTGATATAACAAATGACACGTAACATATGAAACGTGAAATACAGCAGCAGATATGTTTGATTTGTTTTACTTTGTTTTTTTTACCCTGTTTCTGTTTTCGATGATTTAAGTGGTACCGGCTAACAATCAATAAATAGTTCGAAATTGAAACTTTTATTATTGTATGGGCAAACAGATATGATTTACTTTAACATTTTAAAGGTACTTATAGAAATTTACATATTTTTTCCCCATGGAATGATCAATTTTTAAATTACTGCAATATTAAATATATTTCCATTAATTGCCGCATGGATCGGGTATTAAGAATTAAAATGCGTCAGACAGAAACTGAATTCATTATCACCTCAAGATAAAATTCCGCAGCCCCGAGACTGTAGAATAAAAAAATCGTCCGAATGGAAACAAATTGCGATGACTTTGAGTGAACCCATAGCAGTCACGAAGCTGTTCCAGTGTCAAATTGAATCTTAATAAATATTAATGACACAAAAAGGGTCGACGGATTTTCACGTCTTCTGATCGATCCGTTCTGGAGACAATGCGGTGTCGAACGAAAGTCTCCATGGCGCGGCGACGAGGGCAATGATGCGACAATAAAACTCCTGTAGATGACTGAGGTGAGGGATGCGTTTGACGTTGAATTTGTGCCGTCACCGCTTAAATTTGTTTATGACGCTTTTGATGTTAACTGGAAAAATTAAATTCAAGAGTGTTTCGGGACTTCTGGACAATTTACAACAACCTTTTAAAACACGCCAGAACCAACCCGAAGGAGGTTAAGGTTTATTTGAAAAGAAAATTTTATTTAAGGTTAAGGTTTTGACTGTCCTTTTTATTAAAATTAGATGAAGATGAATTTTTTATACTTGAATAAAAGCGATATTTATTGCATTTATTGTATCATCCGTGATCACTTCATTTCAAGAGTTATACCTCTTGAATGAGGTTATTCCTTTGATTTTATTTAAAAAAATAATAACATTTTTAAAAACATAAAAATTGTTATAAAATAGTTTTTAAAAAGCAAATTTCTATATTTTGTCAAATTAATTCTAAAAAAGGGTTTCGGAAGTTTTAGAATTTTCACACCATGTTCAAACATGGATCACGAAAAGTCGAAAAACTAAACTAATTTGTATTATAAAAACCAATCTTTGAACGACGTACTTAATAATTTGAATTACACCAATAATCAAATCAAAAACTAAATTAAATTCTTATAAATTAATGCACAGGACTTCGTAATTTGGTAATAAATTTCAATACTTTACATTTTTTAACGAAAAAGCGCAGATAACTCAATAAGCGTTTATGTGAATTTTAACATTGCATAAATCTGAAACTCGTATTTAATTTTATTGTAATTTACTTGGAAATCTGAGTGTTGACTACTTAAAACGTTTAACTTTTTAAGTATATATTCAAGAATTTTTTAAACTAAATTTGGATAGGTCTAATAGCAATTCCTTAATTCCATCTTCCGTTCTGAAAACTACGAAAACGTATATAAATGGACACAAGCAGTACAACTTCAGTGTTCAATGCCATTAAAGATCGATGGTATTATCATAGGTCAAGACCTATTCTAAGTTTGCGTTATATCTTAAAAGAACGCTTTCACTTTTTTATTCAGCAGCTGGCCGCAAAAAGAAATATTAATTCTAAAAAAGCTTACACAGATTGCCATATTTGGAAGCTTGTCGGCTTTAACGCAATACCCAGACACTTTTATGGAAATCATCGCAAAAATTTAAACAAAAGCGGGAAAATATTTCAAGGTTATCTAAATCTTCTGTGAAATGATAACAAGTAGTCAGACTGCTAATTTACATAATAATTCAATTCGATGTCATCTCGTTTGCAAAAAAAGCCTCCAGGAACAGAAGTTCGCGAATTTGTGTGGGCAGTCTTTTGTGTTCGAGCCGTATTCAAGAGATTTTCAATTCTTCCTAGGTTGATTGTAATTAAACAAAGTTATTTTCACAATCTGGTGAATTTGAGTATTTTGAAATAGAATAAACAATTTAAGCTGGATTTTTCTTTATCACTTATCACCACTCGATAAATCACTAATATAATTAAAATTGTAACCAAATTCAGTTTCATGCAGTTTCAAATGTTTGCCTTAATCTTGTTTTAAAAGAATCTTAAAAATTTATAAAATTTTAATGATATTTTAAAAATCATTTCAAGACTCACAGAAGTAGGGCACCTATTGAAGAGAAAATAGGCTATACAAGTTTTTTTTCTTTAAGAATGAAATGAAATTACACATTTCCACACTGAATTCCGCTCATAAAGAAGCAAAATCATGGAAAATCATGTCACTTTTACCACGTCTAATTTTGTTAAAAACTGCTTGAACCACTTAAAACAAAAAATCGTATCTGCAACAAGTTTTGAGGTGAATATATCGAATATATTCCTAAATTCCTCACATTTCTTAAACAAAACTGCCTTCACAATAAATCCAAAAAGCATGTGTAATTTTTAACTTCTACAGAAATTACCATTGAATATTTGCCGAAATTTGCGGATTTTTATACTACTTTTTGTCTTTCTCGCAATTTTAGATTTTTTAAAACTTGAAAACACGATTTCGAGATAGTAAAATCTAAAGTACCCGTCATTTTTCTAAGACCACCTTTAAAGGCTATAACTACATTAAATGTACGAATTCGAAAAGATCTTCTGCAGTCAAAGTCAGTGTGAAAATAGAACAAAAATTTAGTTTTCTGTTATCATACTATATCATTAAGAATACTTATACACTTAGTCATCGATTTACAGCGTGCAAATTACACGATTTCGGTTTAACACGGTTGAAGAAATGGGGAAGAATTTACTCAGCACTTGACCGCTTAATATGGACAGAGAAATACAAAAATTACATTACATTTCTATGTACTTTTGTTTTTACAAGAAATTTCAATTTATGTGAATTCAAATAGCATGATTTCAATTTACACGGTATTTTCGAGGAACCAATCTAATCAAAGGTCAAGTATGTTTATTTATCCAAGATAGCCCGATTTAATCAAACTAGTTTCAAAAAAATAAATTGTGTTTTACTTAAGCCTTTAATAGAACCAGATGTTTAAGCCTCAAATTGTCCATCATAAGTAAAAAGATGTTTTATATTACTAACGCTTAACTCTGGCGTGCGTGTATCCTCGTGAAGTCTATATTTATCTTGATTTACGTCTGTACTTTTAAAAAGGAAATTTTGACTGATCACACATGTTTGATTTGAGACATCACTCAAATGAGCAAGCGATAAATAGCCGATTAGTTTCAATTAAAATCCGAAACCAGTCGTAACTCGCGAAGGCGAATGGAATACCAAAAGGTTAATTAAAATCCCGCTATAAATATCGTGACACTAATATTAATGAGACGAAAGTCATCGATGACTTTGAAATTTCTTTTTTGCCCAGATGATGTCATGTAATTCTAATTAGCAAGGCAATTTCGGTGATCACATTAGAATCAGTTTAACTAAGATTGCGTTTTGTCTGCAGTGTAAAAAACAAAACACTGTGATATTTACACAATTGCGAAAAAAAACAGTGGGTTTTTAAAAAACAATTCGCCCGCAGACGCGAATTCGATTTAGGCGCGCCGGTCGTTCTGATCATTCTCATCATCTCGATCACTCGGATCGCCTCTGTTCGCGCTCATCTAGCCAGAACGGAATTCATTTGATGAGCTCCTAATCGACCATTAAGTGGCTGTCAGAGGCAATCGAGTTATCTTTCGATCGCTTGCTAGACTGCACAGCCAACGCTTGTGGTCGTCTACGATCCGCGTTTGACAACGATGGTATGCGCCGAACATGTGTCCTCCATGACGAATGTCTGGAAACATATGTTGCCTCCGAGGATATCACTATCTAGAATCTCTGGTTGTTTGCTTTTCAGTGCTTAATTCAACTGCGAATGATCAAACGATGGGCAATTGCGATTTAATTCATAAAGGACGTTCTATTGGATAAATTCAATTAGCGTGGGAACATGCGACCCTTAATCGATCCCTAGTTTACTAAATGATCTTATAATAGATATAAAGTAATTATTAATATAATTAATAAAATGTAGTGGATTTGTTAAATGCGAACTATTGCTATTACATTGTACATATTCGTAGATTACTTCCCCCGCTTATAGTGTCGCTATAGATTCTACAAACTGCGTACCATCTTTTATGAAAGCTAAAGATCGTATCAAATTCAAAAGAAGAAAATAGAATAATTTTCGGTTTTAAGAAAAGTTATTAGGCACGAACTATTAAAAGGGCTCAATAGTTTTTGAGAAATTGCAATCACTGATTTGAAAATACTCGTCTGAGAAAAACTCGATTAAACTACATTTTTAAAGGCTAAATTCCGTCAATTTTTATTATTTATATCAATTTCAAATTTGTAGCGCTTATTTCTAAAGTTTTTAAAATTACAATTAACCATGGCCATAAGACGAATAATTATCACTTTTAAAGGAGAGAGTGATTTTATTTTTAATAACTTTAAATAAGAATTTCATATTTTTATATACAAAAGTCGAGATGAGCAAAATTAAGTAAGCTATAATAATTCCCTTCATGTCATTTGTCTTATTAATTAATAAACTATCAAAAATGTCTAAGCAATTTTCTTGATTATCGTAGGTGTGGTCAAGGCATACACGTTTATTAAAACTTACCAATCCTCCACACTCATCAATTTTTAAAAATGCGTAATACTTTACAAGTATGGATTCAGTAATCATTTTTTAAATTGTCTTACGATTGTTTGGACGCATTTTGATTAAATACTGAAGCTCTTCTTATAACGAACAAAATCGACAGCACGTAATTTAGATTGGCAGTGCATGTGTTAAAATAAAAAAATGTTGAGTAGTATCGAATTTAATCTTCACAGTGATTAAATTTACGAGATAATAGTCGAGAAAAATAAAAAAGTACTTACAAGGTGTTTTATAATTTTAGGCTTCGTAATTTTATGTCTTTAAATTCTTTGAAAATATTTGTTATGAAAAGACGTAAGCAATTCACACTTTCGAACCTCAATTAAAATATACTCATCATCAAATATTTCTCATTAAGTAATAAGTTTTGAAATTTGCAATCTTTTCCAATTTAAGTCACGTTTAATTATAAGACAAATTTGAATTTTTATGGTAGTCAAGATTACACCTATAGCACGTACAGATTGTTAAAAAGCCATTGTATTGTGCCAAAAATGTTACAAAATTTCCCCACAAAATTCTAAAACACTGCAATAATTTCTATCTATTTTATTTTTATTAACTATTAGTCGACACATTCTTATAAAAATGAGAAATCTCTTTTTAAATATAATAAAATAATTAAAAATACCAACCTTACATACGTTTTTCTTCTTGTACAGCAGCCCTTTAAATAGCAATAGGTTTATTATGTAGGCCCAAAAATCTCTTTTACCTAATTTTTCAAATGTTATATAAGCTAGAAGCATGATTTGAATTAAAGCTTGACTTTAAGTTTCAAAAATGTGGATAGGATGTAGGATACTAGTCTAAGATTTGGGACATCCTTTAATTTACGAATCAAGTTCAATTTGTATTCAAAATATAAAAGAAGAAGAAGAAATATTTTGATATTTTGATATTTTGATATGATTGATCCTCAAGAAGTTTACAAAACAACTAGAATTCTATATTCGGAACCTGGAAAAAAATAGTACTGACATTATCTATCACTTGTCACTTGCAAAATGCGATATCTAACACAAAATATTCACGATTGCAAAAGATAAAAGAAAGCCGACACTTTTTACAAGCTTTTTAAATTGATTAATTGAATTAATTGTGGCTGATTCCTGAATCGCTCATTATCAAGATTGTCGTAAATTGAATACTAGCAAACATATAGTCTTTTCAAACTTAGTTCGATGTTGTACATATTTCTAAATTTAAAGCAATAACTGTAGGTAAATTGCTTTAAACCAAAAAACCAACTACTTAACCTAGTTCTCGACAAAATTAGGTCATCATGAAATTAGGCCTTTGTCCCACGAATGGCTTAATCCAAACGGGAGGAGACATTAAGGTCCGTGGCGACACATGCATACAAATTAGTCGACGAATGTGTGTAATTATCAGGCAGAGGTCACCGAACCTTCTATTGACTGAAAAAAACACTTCCCGTAGAATATTTGATTTGAAAGCCGCTTATCAAACGCTTCGCCTTCTTTGCAGACGACTGCTCGCAAGCGGACTCGGTGAAGCAGAATCTCGATAATCTTGTGAGGGACGCTAGCAAAGGTGAGTGCATTCAATATTTAATGGGACAATTATGGCTCTGTGCCCTGTAAATAGAAATTTCAATCGAACGAGGACTAATATTAGCAATTTGACTCGGGCAATTTGCTGCAGCCTCGACTGCCTGTAGCTTGACCCTGAGACCTGGTCATACCTAGGGCCGGTCAAGGCTTAGATGGTCAGTCTGGACTCTAATAAAACAGGAAGGTGCAAGGACAAAAGTTGGAATAAGGCGTGGTAGATTGTAAGATTCGACCGGTGATGGGGAACCCCCTAAGCAGTCAGCTGCCATGGCCGTGGTGAATCCCTAGTTCCGGGAACCAGTTGCTGCGGTTGCACGGGCTCACCGCTGGTAATACATAGTCCGTTATTGCGACACTTTCGTACATGTTTGTACGGAGAAATTAGAATTAGATTCGCCAGAAGTTCACAGAGAGGAGCTCAACATTGCGGGGACTCCCCGGAAACTTTCGACGCCGGAGATGGACTTTCGCGTTGGCCAAGTGCAAACTTACGGTAGTTTGGGAAACAAGAGGGAACAAAACCGAAATTGGTTGTGTCTTTATTTCCAGCGAAATTGTTGTTTTTTGGCTACAATGATCGCAATACGAAAAGGGATTTCGTTCTGGATTTAATTGTCTTTCAGAAAAATTCCAAAGACTTGAAAGTTTCCTGCTTTAAGCACTTGAAAATCCTTGAGGTAGTGCGCTTTAATAAAGTTTGTTGGACAAATTCATCACGATGAAACCATTTAACAAAATTGTCTTAATTCCTCTCTTTATTTTTTATTTCATCCTTTTTTTCACAATTTTATTGCGCTGAGGGGAGCAATTGACAAAAGTATAGCCTTACATACTAAACTTCAATTTAAAAGTATTTTTATATTTAACAATTAAATATTGTAGTAATTTTTATTTTAACATTAAATAAATTTTGTATTCCGCGCAAAACGTCGAAGTAAAAAGAGATTTAGTAGGAAACAAAGCCGCAGATTCTATCGCTAAGAACTTTAGGAAATTTCAACACTTTACCTAGAATAAAAATGTATATCTAAGTTTTGTTGAAAAGGTAAACCTCCGCCACATGCAACAATTATTGCATTATGTAAAGATAAACAGACAAAATTCAAGGAATATACTTAAAAACTGCTGTTAATATTCCTAAATCCACTCAGATCTGTCTTTTAATTCCTAAGATGCGCAAGCATTGAAATAAGACTTTCTTTTAAACTAAGAAGTATGTCCTTCCAAAAAATAAAGAATAATGAAAATTGGCAAACGTTATCAAAAGTTATGCGAGAACATACATTTAAAAAGATAAATGAGCAGTAAGATTCTAAAAATTCATAAAACAATTAAAATTAAAATTATTATCATATTTATTTATGAATACATGTTACACACAAATAGGGGATTTTTAAATAAATAGAACTTTTCGCGAATATAAGAATTACTATTATTATAATCATATACCAAACTTGATGCAGCTTAATTAGTTTCCGCTCCAAAGAATCTATCCAAGAGTTGTCCCAGTCGTTGCAGCAAAAATCATTGATTGACGTTGCTCCAGTTGCTGTTTCAGCAACACTTCTTTTGTGGCGCGATTTTGGTAGAGCTGCGCTCGTAACTACTTCAGTTACATGTAATCTAATGGTTGCTCCAATAGTTCCCATTGCTAATAGATCATCTACCATCTCTTTTAAGGAGTGTTTTCGAGGGTCTAAGCATTCCACTTTTATAGTTACTAATGCCACCGAGTTTTATTCTCGGAAAGCTTGAACCCACATCACTCCTCCCAGAAATTGCTCCCAATCCAACAAGCTTGGTCTCATCAAGAGCAGGAAATAATTTCATAGCTATTTTGGAAACCAAAAAGCACGAAGAAGTCTTACTTTTCACCATTTTATAAATACTGGTTTTTAGGTTAATGATATCGAAATAAAAATCAGCACTAATATACCCGTCAGTTATTGACACGTTTTCTAAGCAACAACTGCTCATAAAAAAGTTTGACGAAGCACTACCTACGATAGAACCAATGTTAAAAATATTTATTCAATAATTGGGATCAGAATAGCAGCCGTCATTAAAGTGAAAAGAAAAATTCCTTCAAAGTTTATTTTGCCTTTCCTTTAAAAATATTTGCGCAGATTAACGTTGATAATGCAATTCCTATATTTCCCGTATATTTGTGATAAGAAGTGCATAAACGTCAGAAGATAGCATTCGTGGCTAAGTGCTTTATTGGAATCTTAATATTAAAATCGAGTTATTTTCGGAAAATCTAAAAATTTTAGAAGAACTTAAAAACTTTAAAACGGATTGCAAAACACATGTGCATATTTTCGCACGCATTACTCAACCTTCCCTATATTAAAATCTAATTCAAAAATTTAGAAACCTTTCGACTTAAATTATCATTGTTTGATCAAATAGTACAAAACCGTGTTTGTATTTCTTAAACGTGAAAACATGTCTTTGAAAAAGAATTAAATATCCAAAATTTTTCTTTCAGTCGGAAACAATTTAGTGGTTTTTTATGTTCATTATGTTTCGTTATGTCGTTATCGCTTAGAATATCTGCTTAAATTTTAATATAAGATTACTATTAAATTTCATATAAGACGTTTAATGAAAGTTTGAATTTTAAAAATTAAATAAGTTACACACTGATGAGCTTAAGTAATATTTTTAATTCGGCAAATTACTCATAACCATTAGTCAATCAGCAAAAATATTCTGTGAACATTCTGTGGTTTTAAGTTTTGGTCTTTTCCTCTGAAATTAAATTAATTTAATATTTACAGCAAAACTTTTCTCAATTTCTCAGAATTCTGGTGGAATTTTCGTGCCGATAGTTACAGCCCCAAACATTACATAATTTCATCATTCTTCAATCTAAATATTAATCAATCTTAAAACTTTTGCGTCAAAAGACATAAGAGGTTTTCCAGCTCATGGCGATTGTCGAGCACGTGGCCCCAAATAATTTCCTATTGCACTACATACAAAAATAGACCGGCGCAATAAAAGTGTTATGAGATCTCTATTTTCAGGGCGAATTTCGAGGTCGAAAATAGACAAAATTATTAATTGATTTTACCCAGTTGTGTATTAAGTGAAAATAGCCAGTGGCACATGCCTTGCTCCGTAGTCCCAAGTAAGAGGCACGGGAAGCATCTTGTTAGCCAAGACCATCTGTCTAAGCCTTTTCAAGAGACTCGCAAGGGCAGACACATAGAACGCGGCACGGCGCATCTCGAATACTAAGTAGGAGGAGCAGCTTCGACGCACTCGCCGGTGGCCCAAAAATAATTCATATGCCTGATGACTACTGCTCCCCGGCCATAAGTGTCTGTCGTTTGACATTCGCCTGTCTGGTTGACCCCTTTGCTGCTAATTAAATGACTTATGGCCGCGACGTAGACAAGGGATGCAATAGAATTCATTCATGAAAGCCGGATTCTCTCTCGGTCCCAGTGGTAGCCATTAATGAAATTTAATAGATGTTAGACAAAAGACTAATTGAACTAATTTGTAAAAGCATATTATATTCCATTTAAATTCAGTTAATAGGTTAAATCAATACAATTTCGCATATGATTAGACCTATGTGGCCTATTTATTGGTTATTTCGAGTAGGTTATTAAATTTGTGCTCCATTCTTTTTCGGTTTGAATTTATTTTAGGCTTCGGGCAAAACATAATTCTTGAACTGATGAAAAATCTATAAACTAAAATAATTTCATATAAATTCTCAATTTTTTCTAATTCAGTGAATATTGCACTACTGTTAGAAAGTTTCCAGCTTTTTTATTGAGGGTCTCATTGTTCAATTAAATTCATGCCGTAGATAACAAGAGATAAAATAACAGCGAAATCAAAACTTTTAATATTTTGTGTACAGAATAAGAGTATGTTATATTGGAAAAATGAACGCAGTTTTATATCATCAAGAATTCCTCTTTACAATTTGAACAAAATTAACTTCTGTCAAAATTTTTGAATCAACAAAGATTTTATTAACACTACTTGGGCTTTTCGTCCTTCATTATAAAAAGTTTTCAAAATTCATTCCAAGAAGAATAAAGAAGAGAGTTAATTTTATAGGTATTTATCGTCTACCTATAATTAATCCCCTTCTTTACTCTTCTTAAAATGAATTTCGAAAGATTCATAATCTTGAGTATAAGTAGAATAACTTTAACATTTTTAAATCTATTGAATTTAAGCGCTAACCTTAATCATGGTAGCTTAAAAATGTACATTACTTTTTGCATCTTGCTGTTCATCTTGTTTTTACCACACTATAAGTTTTTATATTCTTAAATTTTCCTTGAGAAATGTTTTTTTTTCGCATAAACATCTGCCTAGTGGTTTCAACATCATATACTTCCTTTCAACTTTCACATACAAAAAACGATCTATCACTGAGTTCAGATATTTTGAAATTAGAATAATAGATCACATTTTCCTCTCTGTGAACAAACAAAATGAATCTATAGATAACTTTGTAGTACCAGCGGCAACCCAGTGGCGAAATATGTACTACTTTTGTATTCACTGAACGTTTGCATTGTCCCTTGAAAGGAAACGCTTTCCGTTTACTCTTTGCATCCAAACAAATTAATTCGAGAGTGGTTCGTCTATCTACGATGTGTTGGTATTCTCTTATACAACATAATTAGTAAGAGGGTCCAATCAGTAAAAAATCACACCAATATAATTGATAATATACCTCTCAATATCAACATATTGGTGGTAGCCTCTAGTCGAGTTGTCTGGACACAGTTCGAAGCTCTCTTATCATTGTATGATTAGTTGTCGAAGATCAAACGATAGTACTGTGCAATGCCGCACATTTTCACACATGGTAGATAATCTCGCGTAGGATGCGCGGTGCAATCCGCGGAATTGAATCTCATCTGTCCGCGAGTAGCTCATGGTAGCAGTGACGCTGGTTCTGATCGCAGCACAGGCGGGAAAAGTTAGCCGGCAAATGCTACCCAGAATGCGTGTAGTCGGAAGCGCAGCCGCACAACATACAAAAAGCGAGCGCGGCTGAAAACTGAGTCGCGAATACACGCGCACGGCTCCATCGATTAGCCGCGTTCGAACGTACGCTCGGTATGTGCTAGAATTTGATTGTGTTTCGAAAATAAGCGACGGCTGGTGGCGGAGCTAAAGATGAATATTATGGGCCGCAGTGGCATTCAGTAGTGCGCCTGTGGAGTTTGTTTAAAAATTCTGAAAGACGTCGCAATTTGAGCGTTTTGGGGCGGAAGAAAGCGTTCTGTTCTGTTCGTCGGAGCTTTCCTAATAGCCGGCAATGCCTAAGCACCGACGGAAGAAGAATCAAAGGAAAAATAAAGGCGGCAGCAAGAAGAACGACGTCGGTGGCGGCAGTAATAAGGGTGTCAAGAAAGAGGAGCAGGAACAGACGCCCAGCGGTGGAGCTGAGCTCGGAAAAGCGGCGGCGAACGACGAAATTGCGACGACTGGCACCAGTCCAGAAATCGAAACTGTTGATGATATCAGGTCCGAGTGTACACAGACTATCGAACACCGATCGCCCTCCGCCGGTCGTGGTGGAGACGAAAGTAAAATCGCGCATGATAAATCAGATGCTGGTGACAACGGAAAAACGTTTTTAGAATCGGAACAGTTGCAAAGTAATTTCGCGAATTTTTCAGATACTTGCGGTGTGACGGAATCGTTAAAAAGCGCGACCGAAAATCATAATAGCAAAACGGGGGCCCATAGTTCAACGGAAAGGAAGGCTGGAGAACCTTCTCAACCTATTATCAGGGAACTGGTGGAGATACGAAGAAATGGCGACGAAACGGAAGGAAAAAATCAAATGCATACTTCGACTACCTCAGCATCTTTGTCCTCCTCCGATTCAGATACGATAAAGGCTGAGGATAGTCCAGAACGAGAAGTGCCCAATGTTGTTGAGTTCGAAAGTCATGACATGCATGACGTAACAAATGAAAACGTTCCTAAAAATGCGTGCGTCGGCGAAAATGTCCGCGAAATTGAAGAGGATGGTGGTGCAGACGTATTTAGGCCGGTGGAAGAAAGTAAAAGTGCCTCCTCAATCTCTAGTCTAGAAGGCTTTGATGAACCCAGTAGTTCAAAGAAGCCCGTGAAGCATCCAATCGTACAGGAAGTCATTACCACACTATATTCATATCGCGTTGAATCTCCACGGCCCATGCAACCGAAGACTACGAAGAGCTCTGTCATTAAAAAAAGCAGAAGCTTAGATGACGATGATTTAGTGATTCAAGAAATGAGCGACAATAGCTCAGCAGGTGACCTAACTGATAATCAGCCACTTGTATCTGAAGCTGAATCGGAAGCCGACTCCTCGGAGATTGTCGAAACGAATAAAGCTGACCCCCGGATATTAAGCATTACCACTATTCCGCTGGACTCTCCAGAGGCGAAGAACATTCAGGCTCAAGAGTTTGCATCCTCAAAGAAGACAGACGGGACAAATGAAGAAGAGCAAGACTTTAAGTCCCGGCGAGCGAAAAAGAGAAATGCACTGGAGGCTCACTTTATGCCGCAATTCCTAAATCCGCGATACTTGGATAGTATAAAGGAAGAATGCAGTGATATAAGCGATGCTGAGCGGAAGAGTAACTCAGGGGACCTTTCCCAGCCTGATTCACCTTGCAGAAAAAAATGTGACGATGACGCTATTCCTGAAAGTCCAACAATTGCGAAAGCAAATGCAGTTTTCCCAAAAAGTAGTCTCGACTTTTCCCATAAACATAAACCTATGTCTCACCTGCGTGCTCCTAAGGGAGATGTTATTAGAGAGGAGCCACAGTGTGTAGTCGTTGAGGCGAAAATCGTTGAACAGGAATCCATTGAAGAGAGCTGCTCCGCCTGGACAACAAAAAAAGTTGAAGAATCTGGGGCAGCCGAAATTGTTTACTTAGATTCGGCCTCGAGCAGCTCTTCCGACCTGATGGATCTCGATTACACTCAAGGAAATGACGCTGACATCGAGGATCTGACGGAGGAAACCGACGTTCACATACAGACGCCAACGATCGAAGTGGACGGGGAGGGAATTTTCAGCGACTCAAGTGCGCATATTTCCGAAGAGCACCAAAACAGATTGCCCCCAGAGCAGAGAGAGGAGAACCTCCCGACACCGCCACCTGTTATGACCGAAATTCCGCAGAATCGCGAAGTTATTGAAAAGCCACCAGAACGTTGTGATCATCGCCCATTTTATGAGCAAAGTGCAAGCGAGGGTCACGTGACCCCTGAACACGATTCTTCGGGAAAGAACAATAAAGAGGATCTAGTGAACCATTCATCGAATCTCGAAAATAGTAGCAGTGAGTGCACTCCGGCTGCAACCGCCTTCAAGATTGGTGAACCTTGCTCTGATACCATGTTCGCGAGTTTGTCGAGCTCTCTAGTTAGTGATAAAGAAAATGTAAACAAATTCGATAGTGTAGGCAACGATGCCGCGGGAAGCGGAAGTAATAGTGACTCTATTAAAGAGCTTTCGAGACAGGACTCGTCCGGGAGTCACGGTTCGGGACAAAGTCAAAGCACAGTACATAGCCAGTGCACAGCAATTAACAAGGATTCCCTATCTCACTCGGATGTCGCTGATATTGCTGATATAGGCTCATGTGTTTCAGGGTCATTCCACGAGCAAACAACGATCCAAAGCCTGCGACAACTTTGCATAGAAGTCGTGGCATCTATGCCCTATGGTAAGGTAGTTCTAGAGGAGTTAGCATCCGTTGCTCAGAGTCTCAGTCATCTTACTGAACAGCATCAAGAAAAGAAGCTTTCTGACAAAAGTGTCGACATGCCATACCCACTTCCTGATTTGCCCCGCATCAAAGACTTAGAGGTCCCTATAAGTGAAAGTCAGCCCACAAAGGTGAAGCTGGTACCAGTTCCTCCTTCTAAGTCTGATTCCCCTGTCCCTCCCCCGGTGCCAGAACTTCCTAAAGAAAGTTCATGGCTTGGCGTGCCGACTAAAAAAGACCCCAATGTTCTCGTTTGTCTGTCGCCGTCACAACGCAATTATATGAAGGAGACCAACAATTTCCCTGAGCGAAGCGCCGACAGCCTCTTGGATATGCACCAGAAATTCGTGGAGCGACGTGGGTACCATGAGTTAACCACCGACCAAGTGAACGCCTTGCAACGTGAAAAAACGGAACACGTTGTGCCATCAGCGAAACAATTGCGGAATAGTGTCACTCCGCCACCCATACCCCCACCACCACTATCCCAGGCTTTCACGCAGAACGAATCCGCGCCAGCTACTTCTGGTGGTGATGGGGATGACAGGAATAACCACAGATTGTTGGCAATCATCCGAGACTCAAAACAGTTCTCAAGTGAAAACAGCTCAAGAAAAATAGAACAAGAGACAAAGCCAACACCGGTTTCAGTGTCGCAAGCCCAGTGTAGTGATCAGGAAACGCAAACAGCTAAAGGTGAAACTACAACCACTCCTGTCACAGCAACTACTTCTAGCAAAGAAAACAAACTATCGGGAGGCAGTGGCCAAGGGAAGAGCAGCAGCATGGCACAAACAAAATTTGATCGAGAAAACTTCTTTAAGACGTGGAGTTCGGATGAACCATTACAAGCTGAATTTAAACGGTTCTCGAACATTGAGACCACTCCAAAATTCTGTGGCCAAATTATGCAAACAATGCCCAAAAGGTTCTCAAACATTGAAACGTCTTCCTATGAGTCCCGAAAGCGAGTCGAAAACGGTCAAATCGTCTATGACTATTGCAATTCCAGCCAAGAAAAATTCTCAGACTACGATGAGAAGAAAGGTGGCCTGGCGAATGGTAAAAGTGAAATTATGTCAGATGCTAAATTAGAAGGCGGTATAAGTTCAACAGTGGCACCGCCAAGTCGGAGCTCCGGATCTAGTCAAGATGGCAAAAATAGCAAATTTTGTAACGAAAAGAAAAGTTCGACGACGGGCGACTTCTCCTACGACGAATTTCGGCAAAGAGCCAAAGAAACAGCGAAGAATGCGAAAAATGAATTTTTCAAGCGCGAGCATCTGCTCAAGGATTTTGAAGACATAGAAAAGATTTTGACCGATGACATGTTCACTACGGACAAAGGGGAGGTTAGGCACGAATCAAAGGCAGATATGTGGGATGAGTTGGAGAAGAAAATTTTGCAAGAAAACCAGAAGGAGATAAAATCTGAAAAGAAGCACTATGAAAACTGGGATTTCACGAATAAGTCCAAGGCGGCAAATGACTCGGGGAAATCCAACAAAGTATTCCAACAAGAGCATAAAGAACACAAGAAGGAAACGCGATCGTACGAAATTCCGATTCGAATCGAAACGAAAAAGACTGATGCTTTCGAGGAGCTGGACAGAAAAATGCGACAGACTGAAAGACAGCACAGTTTTGAAATTCCATCTCAGAATAAAATAACAACGGATCCATGGGATCGATTCGACAAACTTAAGCGGCAGTATAGTTTGCAAAATGATCAACAAGCAAAAACCCGTGAAATTCCCATTAAAGTAGAAGGGAAATTCGATCCATGGCAGGAATTTGAGATGAAATTGAAAGAACAAAACACAGAACAGAAGTCGGAACAAAAATCAAAGCAAAAAGTCATAAATATACCAGTTAAGGTAGAAAAAACTAGTCAAAGCACTCAACCTCCGAAGAGTCATGAAAAAGTAATTCCTATCAAGGTTGAGGAGAGACAAAGACCAGCTAGTGCCATCCACTTTGATCAGTACAGTTCCTCTGCAAACAGCTCCTTCTTACAAGAGCATAAGCTCACAGAAAAGCGTCTGAGCTCGCACAATCTTGACGAATGGATGAAATACGCTGACCTGGGGGCGTCATCTGACAATATCACCAAACCATTCATGAAAGAAATGGAAATTGTCTATCACGGGAAACGCAGCAATATTCGAGCTCCACGTCTCACTGCATCGACAAACAATCTTCACTTCGTCGGGGCATCTCCAAAAAGTCCACAAAGTCCCCAGAGTCCTCCGCGACGTCCACGCTATATGAGCCACAACTCCTTGATAGACCAGACCCCAATCACTCAATATGTCACCCCACACTATGTAAGGCAGTGCTCTTTGCCTCGAGACCTCCACAGCAATCAGGCAGAGTACATTAAGCAAAAGGAGCAGGAGCTTCAAGCTGAGTTCGATCGGCTAGAACACGATCGTCGCAAACTGATTGAAGAAATGGGCAGAATGCATACCAGTCACAAGCTCCGGAAAGACCTCTACCAACACAGGTCTTGCAGGTTGCCAACACTTTCCGAGGAGGAAGCTTTTCGCCAGCAAATGCATGACGAATGGATGAGCAAGGTCGCCGAACGGGAGGAACGTCGTCTGCATAAGATCATCAAAATATCAAAGCCGAATGACGAACTAGCCCCAAGCGTGCCGGAGAAACCTGTCCGAAAATCATCTTCCTCGCTCGACATAAGCGATGAATTTCTGAAGCGAGTCAGAGAGCGTCGATCCAAACTCCAAATGCCATCGGACAGTGATTGGGAAAGTGGAGCCGAATCACAGCCAACTCCACGGGCGGCTGAACCGGAAGCCAAACCGAGTGTAAAAGTTATTGAAGGCCAGCAGGAGGCGGACCTGAAACGCCTTCCGAAACACCTACGAGAATTCGCGGAACTAGCTAGCAAAATGCAGGAGGAACGTTCCGAGGAATCCTCCACTGTCTATAAGAAGTCGACGGTATCGAAAAAAGAGGGTGAGTCAAGCAATTTTCGATTTTTCGGCCTGCTAATTACCGCTGCTGTTGCCTGGACCATTTGGCGGGTGATTACTAACAACTAGACCTAAGAAGCTTTGCGTGCTGTACCCCCTGCCGGCCGCTTTGTTTACATTCCACTAACCCCGCCAAAACATAGCTTGCGACTAATGAAGCTGTAAGATTGGCGCTTAAGATTTTCCACACCAAAGCATAAGAGCCCCGTAAAATATTTTGTTGTTCCATTATTATTATTTTCTTTTTTTTGCGTTCTTCGTTTGTAATAAAACTCTGGAATGTTTATCTGTATTTTGTTGTTTATTAACAGTGTAGCCTTAAATTATAAATAAAAATGTTTTCGCAGAAGCTGAGAGTTTGTTTTATTTTTAACCGCCCAAGTGCTGCAACCGGCGAGTGGCGACTTCGTCGAGCAAGACATAATTCGTGTAAATTAATCAAAGCCGCCACCACCGAACGCCGCCCGATTTATGCATGCTATACGAATCAAAACACCTGAATACCATTTTGTACCTAATAGAACCTCGCCCTCTCCACCGATCCCCCCCTCAATTGTGAAGAAAGGAATTCAGCGGAATGGGTGCAACGTGCGGATGCTGATATCACCGGACCGCTCATCTTCGCACACTCTCAGTGTTCCAACTGAATGGAGCTTTCAGCTTGCCTTTATTGTCTTTAATGAGTGTAATTTGTTCAGATTATCTTCAAGTGCCTGGGAGCACGACTCAGCCGAAGCTTGCTACCATCTTAAGGCACCGGACGACAACGAAACAAGACTCTGCAGTTCACACTAGGCATAAGAAGCAGACACGCTTTACACTTTCGCCTAATCGCAAAAGTTGGTCAGAAAGTGATCTGCTCAAGGAGATCGATAGTGCTTGCAACTTGGCCAAGGGATTTCTCTACGGCCGAGGTACGAGAAAATTATTATTATTTTTTTTGCCTTAACAATATTTTTTATTGTGCGCTTTTGAAATTATTATACGCGCTTTGTTCGCTCGTCATGCTTGAGTGCATGTTTGTCGCTCATTAATTCCCATCGCCTTGATAATGCAAAATTGCTCCATTTGATTGCTACCGTTCATAGAAGACATTTTATTATTGCGTTAACTCTACACTATTAGAATCATTACTCATATACATCGTTATTGACTACTGCTTATAAAAATATAAATAAGAAAAACAAACAACTTACATTAAAAAATAAAATACAAGAAAAATGCCTTGCTTTTAGATCAAGAAAACTTAATTGTATCTACTGGTTATCTTATTTATTTTAATTTAGTGATGTAATTTGTACTAATTTGGAATCTTGACAACATTTTAATGGAACTAAGGAGCTTTATTGTTTTAGGAATTTGATTATGCCCAAAAAAATTTTTCTAATGACAATAAATATTAGAGACACGAGATTATTGTGTTGAATTATTAAATAAAATCATTCTGGTGGTAAAATTTGTGCAAAACACAACGCCAATTCAAATGATAATATATTACTTCTCAAAATGTAAACATCGGAATGGACTAATTTGTTTGCGACTAGACTTAAAATCCAAAGATTTCGTCCGTATAAATTCCAATTTCATGTGCATTCACATTTTTCTTAATGGCAAACCTGTTACTTTGGTAAGGCTTCATCGAGTACTTATCATGAAAAGTTTGAAAGTAATACTACAGAAAATATCACCAAAAAGCAACACTATTAACAATATTAAAGTTCAAAATAAATTCTAAGAAAATTGAACAATGAAAAAGCAAATCACTTTCGTCCATAGTACTTTTTATAGTTGATAGAAAATTCTATTAACATGAATTTTAGCAGTATATTATTGCTTTCATATTATATTTCTTTCAGTTTGTTGCCAATATACTGCCAATAGAAAGAAAATTTACTTGAGAAAAACACAAGTTTTGCGATCTTGAGTAGGTACCTTTTCATGGCCGGTGCTGTAATTTGGCATTTTATGCATGCAAACGCCAAGATAAAAACTGCGATAGTAAAGGAGGAAATTTTAAAATTTTTTGTTCTAAAAATAAAACATTATCTTATTCCTGATTGCAATTAATTATGATTTTATAATTGCAATAACAAACCATGGAAGTTTTAATTTAGGTCATTGTCTATTTGTTATTAAATAAACGAATAAATGTCCTGCTATCAAAATTTTAAAAGAATTCCAATTATTACATATCTTATCACTGAGTTTAAATTTCTTGAAATTTGCATGTACCGCAATTACGTAACAATTATCAATATCTCAAGTATTATTGACATTTTCCGCGAATTTACTTCACAAAAGCGAATTCTCGTCACTTGTAAGTTGTTTCCCGTCATGATAATGTATCTTATCAAGATCAAGTTTTCAAAGGGCAGTTAAAACGAGGCGCTATCCGAAAGTGCTATCGCTCCCTAAAAATACACCGATAGCGTCACTCGTGATCCCCTAATCCATCAGCGAGATAGTGCCGCGGAACTTTTATTTCAATAAATAAAGTTCTTGCGGCGAAATAAACGTTCATACTATGTTAATTAAGTTGCGCACATCCAAACACGATATTTTCGGCAGTTTCATGTTATATATACTTTTTTTTCCTCCTAATTGAACTGGCAGAAGTAGAAACTCTTCGCAGATTATGATATTTTGTTGACATAATCGATGCGCGCGCAGCTCAAACAGTGAACATTTTGCCCGGTGTGTCGAGATTGCGCACTTTCAGATCATTTTGGGATTCGTTTGGCTGGTTGCAAAATCGCATGCGTCCGAATGATTTCCATGGCGAAGACAACCAGTACCAGTGCCAGAAGCCGAACTCGTCTGAATACAACCTCAAATCCCCGAGACGGAGCACCAGAAGAAAATAAAATTTCGGTTAAAGTTGCTCTGAGTTCGGATCAATTTGGACCGACGACGCGCGATTGTGGAAATGGGACAGGGTTAGATCTATTTTCTGTTTTCTCCTCCTAGCCTTTATTATAATATATTTACCAATTTGCGATTATTAGGTGATAAATAACTATATAATATTTTTTATTTGTTTTTAATTGCGCCCGGGGTGAGAAAGTGATTGTGCTATATGAGTCTGTGTTATAGTGTACCAAAATATTGTGTTCGACATTCTCTTGCAGAACCGCAACCGACAATGATAGCGCCAAAATTTAAGGCCAAGGCACCGGGATCAGGTAGTAGACATACGTCCATCCTCATAATTTTTAGGAATTTTTTTTCAATTCGCCCTTTTAGTTTTATTTAGTCGAATTGCATGATTTATTGAAAGACGATCAAAGTTTCCCTCGACTAAAAATAGAAACATTAACTTTGGATCAATTTCAGTGCTTGCTTTGTACATAAAAACATTTCGAGTGTTTTAGGAGTTTCGTAAACACAGTACCGACAAATATTCGGGTTAATTATCTGTTTGCAATTAGAGGCTTTCATAAGTGGTTCTGAAAACATGCACTACTTAGCTCCTAAAAGTTCTAGTTACTGGCCTTGCTCGAACTTAATGTACTGAGAGAACGGGGATGAAAAAAAAATAAATCAATCCGAGCCATTGACCTGCATATAAGATATTTATGTTCAGGGTTCAATTCTGGTTACTCATTGATTGACGACGAATGGATCATGTCCCTCGTTACGACTGGCATGTAATTAAGCGCTACATTAGCATAGACGTTTTTTTCGGTCTGATCTGAATTTAGCATTGATCACCAGTTTTCATGTTCCCAAAAAGCTTAAATAAATGTTTCAAGAGTCCATTCATAAAAACATTACCACAACAACGTATGTTTTAAAAACGTAGGTGGCTTCCAAAATAGACTGTCATATTGAGGGGATTTCTAAAATCCAAAAGAATATTTACTTTGAAAACAGACATGTTGGTTCATCCATTATACAGCTTGTCTTTCACCTCCGCTAACTTACAAAGTTTTATTTATGTCTTTAACTTTATTTCTTTTCGCCAAAATGCGCGAATATAACATGGCACTTTGAAATCTTACATTTAATTTAATTTAATGTTCGGAGTTCACTAAAGTAAAATTGTAAAATGGATATAAGTAAATACATATGTGTTCATGTATAAGTCCATTATAAAAACTGATGAAATGTTAATTCATATTTTATATTAAATAAACAAAATCAAACATATCACACCTGCTAAGTGTGTACTTCCTCTAACATTCCACGTTTAGAAAAAAATTTATATTATTATGCAAGGGACTTACGTGCCGTGACCTCTACCTTTTTAAGGATTTCACAAATTTAAACATTTTGGTTTTTAAAAAATAAAAAATTAAAGAATTTTCGAATGAAGACTTCGAATTATCAAGAAAAATTTCAGAATTTCAAGAAACTAATATTAAGTTCTATTGTAAGAGCAATAGAAATTAGGAAAAAGCTATGTATCTTCCTTGTTTTAAGGCTAATACTATACTATTTATATTGGCTTACTGTACTAATTCGAGTTTGTATTCTTATGAGATTATGCTAACTTAAAGTTTTCGAAAATGTATAAGATGGTATTCAATAGTTATACTATGGCTTATACATTTTAATTTTTTCTTATTATAAGATACACTACGATCTTAAGTTCTCATTGATTTTGTATGTATTGCAAATTTGTAGAAGAGCTACGAGATATATTTATACCAATTTAATAGTACAGAATTATATCTTCACAAAAAAACCTCTATATTCCTTATATCTTATTATTATTGAAATGGATTCCAGTTTCTGTCGGGGATCTTAAATGACAGAGCATTTTTGCTTCTATTGGTATCATTTATCACATCCTATAGCAAAACAAAAGGTAAAAAGATATTTACAGGCGTTTTTATCGGGCTTTAAGAAATTCTGGAGATAATATCATAAAGCATCTCAAGAATATTTATTTCAGCAAAAGCAAAACTTTTATGCTAACCGCTGAAATTAATTACAATTAGACTTTGCTTAAACCTTGGCTAACCACTTTCAATTTGATAAATCCTTGAAATGAAAACGTTTCTGGCGCCCGAAGATGGCAACTTCAGCGCATCCCCTTCAAGTCGACGAAATTTTTGTTCCTTCCTCGTATAAACAACACCTCGCGTGAGTTTGCAAAGCAATTTCTCAGTTTAAGGAGATAGGAGCGGATGAACAGAATCCCCTCCAAGTAATTTTTCACAATGTCAACCTAAATGACAAGTACTTTTACCCACAGATAAATCTCAATCACAAAAAGTGCCATGTGCTAAAAACAAAAGTTCATTCCACTTAATCTTTTACCTACGTACAAGAAAACGACGAACGTCTTGGATAGCATATTTCTTTTTTAATCTGAAGAATATATTTTCATATTTTTTAATTATACTGAAACTTTTAATATTCTAATAGCACTTCGTCAATGGAATAAGAAATGAATAGAGAAAATGTCCCTAATGCCTACACGAAATACCTTTCTAAATATTTTTTATTTAGGCAATGAATAATCTTGTGTGATTACAATTAAAAATTAACAAAAAGTTGTTTTTTATATAATTAAAACTATGGTAGGCATTTACAACTTTTTAGATTTTGCATCCCCCAGAACTTTTTTAAAACACTTTTAATAAAATTTTAACCGAATTTTGTACGTATTTTTCAACGAATGATGAACTCGTATTGAATATTTGAATAAAATCCCAAAAGCAATGTAATTTTTGTAGTACATATGGAAATTACTCTTAAACTTTAAACCTTATATAAGGAATGATATTAAGTTTTTTATATTTTTTAATTTCTCCCAAATTTTTAAAATTAATATGCCCATATTGCATTTACATTTCACGATGTAACCTGAGTAAAAAATATTTTTACAGATTGGCAATCAGTTCAAAGGACTGTAAAATGTTGGTTTCCATAAAACTACAAAAAAAAACACGCTGATAATGCGAGTATAGTGCGTCCTGAGCCCTTTAGCAGTTCTAATATTGGCACATCTCTTACCTCTAATAAAAACTCAAAACTGAAAATTTTTATAAATTGTTTGTGTAGCCACAAACCCCCAAAATAATTTTGAAAATGTTTGTACAACTAAAGGAAAATTTCAAAATTTCAAAGATACATTCAAAATTTCATTAATTTTTCTTATATATTTTAGAAACATTGATTATTAAGTCAAATGAACAAAGAAATGTACTCATTTGAGTACACAGAACGTGAATGTATTTAAAACATAAAATACGCCTTTCAATGTGGAAAAACATTGTCAAAGCTTAAAAAAAATACTATCGTATTTTTCTTAGTCGGGACATTATAATGGCATATATTTACAATTGAAAATGATCGCAGTGTATTAATTTTTTTAAGTCGAAATAACTCAAAATAACAAATATATATTTTGTTGGCGCCAAGTTAGCAATAATTACCGACTAATCAGACCACTGGAAGTCATTTTTTCTAATCGTAGCCTTTAAAACAAGAGTGTTAACGAAAATGTTGTCAAGTTTTTATGGCACAGTTCCAAAGATTACTCACTGTTCTTTTGTACTTTTATAACTTCAACACTGTTGTCGTGTAAAATTTTGGCAAATGCTTCACACTCCCACATCGAATAATGACCAAAATTTAGATATTCCGACAAAGGTTGAATTTTATACCCATCTTCATTTTATACTTCTTTTCACTTATAATGAAGGAAGTTTCCAAATAATTTTTTAATGAATACAGAAGTTGCCCAATAATTTAATGGAGTAAATTAAGTTATAAGTTAAGTAAATTAATTATTCCTAGACATTCCAATTTACTATTCGTCCACAGAATTCAATTATCACTAAATTGCTGTTGTGAATCAACAAATATTTTCATTCTAAGGACGTGCACTTGAATGTGAAATAGGAGTCCTCGTGGCACCCTCTAAAATCAATCTAAACATAGAATTCATTCAGCTTTACGACCATTCGTAAATCATCTATAGAGTCCCGGCGACTAATAACTGCGGCGGAGTGTAAATTAAAACCGCCGAAAAAGCTTCACGGGCCTATTTCTGTGAGTTCTAATTAAATATTTATCGGGGATTTCGAAAATAACCTTCACAATTTATTGCCAGCGACCCCACAAAAACTAGAGGGCCCTCTGTGCCTCATGAAGACGAACAGTCATTTTCTAAACATCTTCAGCTTCGTCTTCGTTCTAGCGTGGGAGGCTAAGACTTTCCCCAAGGTGCAATTGGCGCTGGGTGCTTCTTCTTCACTAAATTCTGCTGTTTCTGCTTCTGCGTTACTCCCATTCAAGTTTGGAAGTACTTCGGCTAGAAGCGAATTTAATGCTGTTTCCATTTTCAGTCCAAATGAGCACAATCAAATCAAATAATCGCATTTGTGCCGAATCGGATTTCAGAGGAGGTCCGCCCCGTACCCGCGTGATCCGTACATCTGCTCCGCGGACTGTTTATCTTCCGTGTTAATCTCATGTGACGCAATTGATTTACGTGCCGGAGCCCTGGGAAATTCATTCGGGAATTTCTGGAATTTTGTAACGAAACCATTTCTAAAAGAAAATCAAAAGACCAGTTTTCCCCGATGATCCCGATGTACGTTTTTATTCGCCGTTTACTGTACCCGAGTTGAACTATGGGGATTTCTCGATTATGAGCATTTTACCAGTAATTGGGCTTCTTGCCGATTAATAAATCAATCATCGATGGCGGCGATTGTTATTTTTGGAAAAGCGAGTAATTCGCATTTGTAATGTTAATGCGAATTTATTGTAGCATAAAACCTGGCATGTTGACGGTAGAATGGATTTTCATGCCATCACCGGATGGAGGCATTAGATTTTGAGTTCTCTACATTGGTCTTCGACAGCACCAGTTTGTAAGAGGTTGATTTATTTGCACAGATTTGAGCGTAATAAATTCCTTTTAAATTCTCTTAATTAAATCGTAAAAATGGTTTAACACATTTCTAGAATCGCTATAAATTTTATGAAGTTTTCCTCCAAATAATAATTTTCTATTCGCTGTGGAAAACTTAGGACTTAGGACTTAATTAAAGAAAATGTCATATTTTTATGCTTGATTTCTATACTTTGAGCATTTGCTGTGATGAAACAATAAAAAGTTTATAACCTATACTCTACATTAGTCTAAAAGCTATTTAATTCCAAGCAACAGATCGAAAATTTTTTATTTAACCTTTCTATCAGTTTTAGCACAGTGAAACACATTCTTATTGAAGTATTTGTGTATGCATTGAACTTCAAAACATAAATTTTCAAACGCCACAAATTTATCATCCAAAATGTGTTTTTGGTTATTTTTAAAATGTATATATATTCTCGTGTTATTATTAAATAATATTTATTGTTTATCTCATCTTCGGCATCGAACCAATTTCTTTTTATATCAAAAAATAAAAAGTTAAAGCAGTGCTTCTTGTCAAATAAATTTCGTAAATTTCGCAATTTTAAGCAATAATTTATCAAATTTATCATGTTTTTTGTATATGCGTATATACTTAAGACAGCTTACCTTAATTAAGTTTTTTCCACACATCTCCTCCTCGCAAGTACACTTTTCAAAGTGTTTAACTCCCGAAGAATAGAATTTTTGTAGATTTTTCTGATCTACTATCTTGAAAGGCGCCTGCTTTTGTTATGTATAGAAAATAATAATATGAACATTTGCACTTTCATTACAACTAAGCTACAGTTAAATTCATAGTTTCATAAGCTTGATAATATTCGCAAAATAAAAAATTAAATTTGTGCAAAAACCGAAAGCTAAACAGTGTTCCCTCTAAATAACGAAATTAATTGAATATTAAAAACTGGTTTTGTTACCTGCTCCCAATTTCTGAATAATCTGGAATAAAGGATACAAAACCATGCTAAATAGAGTGTCCGAGCTTGGGCGCAATTATAGTGGCAATCTGGCATTTCGTTCGTACATTTCCGCAAATGAATATGCTGCATCAGACGGCTTGATTACCATCGAATAATTTCGCTCCATCACCAAAAAGGGAAAGCATTATTTTCGTGAATTATTTTCTGGGCGCATTGAAGCTTGTTATGTTCGATCACAATTGGAAACATGCAGAGAATACGAAATTCTCTTGTTACTATGAGGTATAATAGTGGACAAAACCTAAAATTAGACCGATTATAATACACACGTACAACTTTGGTACAATTTTAAATTAGACAACTATTAACTGAAATTGAGTCATTTGATAGACAATTCTACGAAATGATGATTCGCACGCATAGTAAAACCTTTATAATCCTAACTAACATTAATATCATCATGACATTGTTTAGTTTTTGTTTTGGATTTGTTTGTTTTTTTTTACTTTTTTATAGACGTGATTTGTTTTAAATAAAAAATTATGGTTAATAGCACCATTTTATTATTTATAAAAATTCTGTAATTCAACATTTTGGAAAATATCAAATCAATGATGAAACAGAATTTGAATCATTGTATTTTATATGATTTTTCACTTTTGTCTACAGACTTGGATTTTTTTTTTCTAAATTTATAGAATACGTATAGGCTATTATTTCTACAAAGCTGTGCAAAATTTTTTTAAAAGTAGGCCCTATTTTGTCCAAAAATCGCCCTTAATTCAATTTGCTTGTTAATTCACCACTTCAAATAAATTGGAAAAAATTGTTTATTATTTCCTTGACCTTAACACTCTTGTTGACCTAAAGCTTAGCATTTTAATATTTTTCAAATCAACCAAAAAATAGAAAATGTTCCTAATCTTAGTCCTTAGCATATGCTAATGCCTTTATATTGTAAAAAGCTCGGGAACAGGTTAGAAGAAAAACCAGCAAGTGTGGGTATGGGAACATCTCCCGTCAGATAGATAGCATGTACGTGAGGCACATTCTCTGCGTGCACGCAATCGCAGAGAGTCATCATAATTGCCGTAATTAGTCGTGGCCTTAATTTGAAATAAGTTTCGGTTTTTGTGACGTGAACTCGTTCTGTATTTGCATCGGAGTTCGAGAACGAAGCTATAAAAGACTCAATTTGTGCTGAGCACGCCTCAGAGCGCTATCGTCGTGTTTCCCTAAACAAAGACTCTGTCGCGAAATTGGAACAGGGAAAAAGTCGGTTCCAGTGATGATCCACCGGGTGACCAATAAAAGCCGGTGAGGAGATGTTCGGGACGTTGGAGCAAGTTGTCACATGCCATCAGGTCAAATCGAATTAAAGGGAGAAAAGAAAAAAGCGGCGACGACGGCGGCACCGCCGAAAACAGAGAATTGATTGATGGACTCATGGCTGAGTAATTTGATTGGCACTTGGCCCATTGATTAGATCTGGCAATTGGCACTGTGTTCCTTTGAATGGGCACTCGAAAGACCCGGGAGTTGTCGTCTCCAATCCCGATGACGGGCACCTTTCAATTGAATTAATTTGCTCCTGATAGATCCGTTTTCATCAAACCCATCTCGTTCGGAATAACTCCAGTGTATATAATTATAATATATAGCACAGTTTATAGTACGCCAGAAAAAGGAAATATCCAGCCAGAAGAAACGCATGAAAGCCGTCCGTCACTGATGGCTAATGACGAATAAACAGTCGGCTTCCTATTGGGAAAACTTGAACAAAAACATAGCAGACAATAAGCCTGCAACGGCTGTGCGCTTTCAATATTTTTTTTTCGAACAGGAAGTACCAAACAATTGACAGGTTTTCATAGATCAATAGCTTTTAGGGAATCCCCTATTGTCTATTCGTTCGGCCTGGGCAGGTCTGCGATTATTTTAATTTTCGATCGTTTTACACTGAGGCTATCGAAACAAAACGTTTCCACCCGGGAACGTGACCCAAATTGTGTCGCAGGCGGTACACCGATGAGACCTTCGGATTATAAGTGAAGCTGCAAAGTCATTTTTCCCGGGAATCATTGAGGAAATTGATCTAAAGGTGGACGGTAGTTGCACCATACACGGCGTTCGCTATTTTTTTTTCTTTTTTTTTTAATTAAAAGTGCATGCTTGTTTGGTCTTAACGAGACAAAAGGTTTTGTGGACTGGTAAACAATAGAATTCGATTAGTAGTGAAGCGATTGGATACTTCATTTAGCAGGTTTACAAGAGAATAACAAAAAAAGACAGTTTCAACTAGCCAATGGCAGATCGAAACCGTCTTATAGTTTTTTCAGTTGATTTTTAGATTTTAAATGCTATGATTTGACATTCTACTCGAGTGAAACTTTGCTCATGCATTGTTCTTTGCGTTTTTGTAAAAACTTCCATTAGTAAAAGAATGTTTTTTATACCAACATATGACGTAATCTGCAAAACTTATTCAAAATTTAAAACATATAATAAGTTTAACCATAGCATAAGTCCAAACTGCACAAAAATTGTCACATAGAATTCACAAAAAATAAAATAAATGAGAAAATATATGCATATTTCTCAAAATGAAAAATTTGAAAATGTGAATAATTTTCACCTAATTGTTTGACAAAATTTAATTTCAATAAAAATTTAAAATCTTGTTAAAAGAAATCACATCTAAAGATTGAAATAATGCAAAATATATGGCTTTATATCTACAACGCTCATTTAGATACTATTTTAATGATTCTTGAGGTAATTGCAGTTTCTGCTTCCTATTCAGTGAATTCAATTCCTTCTTTTACATGTTTAATGTACAAAATAGACTTCGCAAATTTGTTATCATATAATGCATTATCCAAGATTTCCATTATCAAAATTTACTCCGGATATACAGCTCAGAGTTACTGCATTTGATATTAAGTGCATTTCTCTATCTTTTCTCTAGTAACCCAAACTCTAAATGAATGATATCTATCCCGAATGCAGTATTACACATCATGGCCGCATGTAGTAGTCTTTAACTGTGGTCTAATTCAAATGCCCTTTTGCCTTAAAAGCGGTCATAAATTTAAATAATCACCCTAATCCCAAATATCTTAGATTTTACGTTGTTTAACAAACAGTGAAAGTCTTAAAGCCCTAGCTTGATAAGTATTTAGCAAATAACAAATTTCGTTTCTTGAGGAAGCTTACAATTAGTGATTAAAATGTCACAGTAAATTCCATAAAAGCCATTCAACTAATTCCGTATCACTCCAAGTCCTTTCTTGTGATAGCCTAAAAACCAGTTGGCTAGAAGGAACATAAAATTCGACGGTCGTCGGGAGCTGCTTTTAAGTCGATTGTAATTAATATCTAAACTCAGAACTGGAAAGACGTACCAATTTTTTTTTTTTGGTAGAATGCCATCAATCAATTGTTTCCAACCGTGAATGTGTCACGACAAAAGTTCGGTCTCTTGGTGTTTACCCAAGTGACTTAGTTGTCGACGGTCTTAACGTTAGTCACCTAAAAAGTTTGGCACTTATCCAATTTCCCGATTAAGTTCCTATGCTTAGTCACCCAAAGTTACGTAGTGTCCGATCAATGCATTGGCAGACTCTTATAACTTTTAACATTTATTTAAGTTATTATTACACCTCCGCGTGGTGCATGCATTTTATTTTGCACCTGAAAATAAATCGTAATTTTTTTTTCTCATAAGACTTTTGATTTAAAATAAAACTATTTAGTGACACATTGGTGCTATTTTAAATAACGGAACTCGTAAAGATTTTATTAAATCATAAATTATAGAAAATTTTACTTTTTCGATGTCGTCTAAAAATAGACTATATTTTTTTTTATTGCAAGCGTACATAAAACTATTGTACGGACCAGCATCAAAAGAAATTTATTTAAGATTAGAATTTAATATGCAGGCTTGAATAGCCACAAACAATGATCATAAACTTCTGAAACTTCATTTCAAATATTTTAAATAAATGCGACAAAAACAAACAGTAGACTCTATCGATGCCTGTTTTTGTACATACTACTACTAATGGCTAAGACAAGGTAAATCTTCCAAGTTTCGGGACATACAGAGAACAATATCAAATTTTTATATGTATACATTAAATAGCCAATTGTGCTGGAAAGCACAAAGTGCTTGAAAGTGTCCGAGGCGGTTTTGCGTAGTATCTTATATAAGTAGTATGAGCATTATATTCAATATCGAATACATTATATAATACAACATCTCTGAACGTAATTTTCACTGATCAAAAGATTGAAAGATGATTCCAGTAGAATTTATCCTAAATACGAATTTCTAAATTCGTAATATAATTTAGAAGCATAATTATCTTCTTACCATCAGGTATTCAAGTAAAGTTAGCTTAAAAGGCCTAAAAACTCTCAATTGCTCTCAATTTGCAAATTAATTAAAAGGTTTTAGCAACTGAACACATGATTTAAAGCTCTGTTTTAAGTTGTAATTACAAAATAACTTAAATAGCTCATAACACACGTTTTTATCAAACTGGGCATTTTACATATTTCGTAAAAAATTTGCTTAATGGCACAATTTGACTATTATACTCGAAATCTACGGAAATTTATAACATAAAATATAAAAATCATTCATTACTTGACCAGTAGAAAAATCTCTATCGGCTTGGGTTATTTGCCAATAGTACACAGAGGATTTGTTTTCAGGAAATATTCAAAATAGTTCTTTTATAATAATTCTGGCTTTGTAGTTAACGCAGTCATTATGCTGTTTTTATGTTAATTCATATATGACAGTTTAAAAAAAATGATGAAATAATTAATAATTATCTTGAAATTGTCCAAACACTGTGAAACAACAAAGTTTCGTTAATATTTTGCATTTTATAAATTAATACAGAGTCGAAGGCGAGCTTAAGTTTGTGCAGTAATATGCAATTCCTAGCCATTCTGTCTCTTTTGACTTTTGTAATAGTAATTTCTAATGCTTTAATACTGATTAATACTTTAAAATAATATAGCCCTATTTGTAAAAATTTTATTGTGTCATACAGAAAATTCCATGTGTGCTCTCTACATATTTGCGTCTAACTTCAGTTTTGCGTTTCTGATTAAAATCATGTGTAAATATGTTTCTTTCTATACTACATTTTTTTAATAACTAGATCATCTTCTAACAGATAAAAATAAATTTTAGGTGTCTGGACACCTGGCACAAGATCAGAAGACATCAAAACAGGCAAAACATCTGAACCAGTGAAGAAAAGTTCATCCGGTCCTATTCAGAGCTCCCCAACTCCTCCACCACCACCACCTCTGCCAGTGTGGAGTTCAACCCCATCTCCTACACCCGGGAAAAAAGAATTCAGACCTATTAAATTTGAATCTCCAATTTTACAACGTAGATATGTCCGACAGGAATCTGCGCCCGTAGCACCTCCATGGTCGCATAACAATACCGAACCTTTTTTAGGATATCAATCATCTAGTTGTTCTAACATAAATTTTGTGGGCACAGGAAGACATTCTCATAGCTCCTCTTCGGATATTCCGCAAAAAACTAGAGGTTAGTAAAACATAAACTTTTCTAATTTTTTGTTTTTTATGACTTTGGTGCATACTTGCAGATAGTACACCCGGGAAAGGAGCTTCATATACAGAAACTGAGCGCCCAAAACTTCATAAGGATAATTCTCCAGGCATTTTAAGGCCTAATGAAGTCAGTAAGTAATTGGTTTGCAATGGTGGTGTTTTTAATATTATCACCAACACCAAGGTTTCTCACAATAATTAGTTATTCCATATTTCAGTTTTAATATTTATCCACGTATTTTAGCACAAAATAGGATCTCCTCTTGCTAGTTTTCTGGTAAAATAATTTTCATCTTATGTGTACTATTGGGTTTTTGGTATATGCTAAAAGAAAACAACTGAATTTGGTAATTGAATTCCTTAATTTAAGTAAATTGAACAAAATCAAGATCAAAACCACAATCAATTTTTTTTTCTAAACATGCATTATAATGTGCATTGCGTTAAGATGTGAATAGACGTGAGAATCAGGATTTTCTTGAAATTTTATTATAAGAATAAAAATATTTTCGATTTTTATATAATTTCCATAGTAAGCTTTAGTGTACTAGAAAAGAGCCTTATCACAATTTTGAAGTTTTGAATTTGTGTTTTTATTACGAAGTAATCTTCAACTTTTAAATTCGTCAACAATCTTTCAATACAAATAAATTAAATCACTATCTTGCCACAAAACTTTAAAATTTGATAGTGTGTACAATTTTAAAATTTTTTATAATGTATTTCATGTTTCCTACACTACTCGAAAAATAATTGCTATTCAATTTAAATTGTTTAAAGCAAAATAGTACTATTTAAGGTATATAAAAAATAATACTATTTAAGGTATATGCTCATTCAAACTTCAGCTATAGACATGTCATGATTCATTTCTTAATTTTCAATATCAGTATTATTCTCTCAACCGTCTACATCATATTTTCAGTATTTTCCGTGAAACACGAGTATATGAGTGAACCTGAAACCGAAAACGATCGACCTAAAAAGATGGCTCAATTGGGGCGCCGACAGTTTGAGGGTATAGGACCAACGACAAAAGACGGAATGCCAATAGTTCTGCGATCGGTAAAGCAAATATATCGAAATAATTTACTAATGCATCAAGTCTAGACAGGGATAAATAACTTATCGAAAAAAATTATGTTCTCGTGCAGGAAGTAAAGGAGAACAACCAGCACCAATGGTACAAACGGATGTACAATACACTCCATAAGGCGAAAGACGGCGGTAAACACTTTGTCCTTCCTTCAGATCCTTTTACGTTCAATATTTTTTAAAATTTCCTTTTGGTTTTTATAATTAGTGCTTTGCTTTTAATTTAAAAGTATTTAATTTTAATTTTTTTCTTTGAAAGCAAATTGTGTCGTTTCATTTCGGTCAGTTTTTTTCGAGTTTTTGCTTTATCGTTAAAGTTCCAATTTTATTTACAGATGAGTATGTGACTATCCGCTACAAAACCCGTCGAGGTGATTCAATAAATTCAATCATTTGATTCGCTATTTTGCTTGATTAGCATGCGAGCATGCGCAATTCGCTGTGTACATTGCGGGTGCTACATGCATTAGATATAAAAGGAAATTTCTGGTAGTTAGTATTACACTTTAGGAATCGCATGCCTGTCTGTATTATGTATGAATACTTCATTGGTGTCCAAAAATATGGGTATAGACGCATTATTGTTCATAAAAATTTGGTGACAGACATATTAGATATAGTTTATATGTTCTCATTTAGTATAAATCAATTTATTTCCATATATCTTAGTAGTATAAAAATCCGCCGAAGAATTTCATTGGGTTCTGGTTGTTGGATTGTAAGGTTCAGATTTTTATTAATAATTAATCTTAAATCTGACCTCCATTTAGCACACCACAATGATTGTATGTTCGCAGTGTATTTCTTAGAAAAATTATAATCTTTTGTAAAAAAATTCATCAATTTCAAGTAGATAATTGCAGTAATGTATTGAAGACAATATTACAGCAAAAGTACAATCAAATAAAATGAATTCGAATATTGGAATCCAAAAGTCATAGTCACCTTCATAACCGAATGTGAGTGAAAAATAAAATGGAAAAATAAGAAATAAATTTTTGGAAACGTTTTCCACATCTTTAACTATAAATTTGTAAAAACTCTTAACCAAAAAAGAATTTTCGTTTTTGAATTCGTATTTGGATTTACTTTAATTTGTGGTTTAAAGTAGGTATTTAAATTATACACTTATGTTAATATCAATCAAGTAACGTAAAATTAGTAGCCGAATAATAAAGGACAGCTTTATTTCTTAAATTCTTAAAATAAAAACTCCTTTTCACCCGAGGCAATTACCTAAAAAAGGAACGTTTTATTACTCTTTCATTCAAAGCCCTTCAGTACTATGTAATAATTTTAGGACAGTACTGGTGGGTGATATACGATGGTGCTCAGACCCCAAGACTATCTAGAAGAAATTACAACTTTGCAATTACTATGACTTTCATTACCGTCATTAACGTCCGCCGGAATCAAATCAGTAGAACGCAAACAAACCCCCTACTAGACTCTATTTAATAGTTAAAAAAAATATTTGTGGTGATTACAACTTTGCAGGCTATTCTTAGTCTCGACCATCTGATTGCAGTCATGGTGGCGGTACCAAAAAGTTGGTTTTTCGTAGGCGGTTTTTACTAGGCTCTATTTTCGCATCGTAACTCCTGTCCTGAGGCGAAATGGTATCCTCATTATGGGAGCTAGGGCATCAGAAACATATATACGTTTACAAGCAATTCCTCCCATTACTTTCTTCACTTTTTAAATTCTGTTTCCTTGAAAGGACGCCCTTGGGAAAAATTTCCGTGCAAACATTTTGTTCATTTTGTTTTTCGCTTATTTCCTAACCCATCTGAACCGCGCACTGGAACTTGCAATAATTCATCGGGGTAAAATTTACATTTTATATATTCCCTAAAATACCTTAAAAGGAAATAAATAACTTTTTTTGCAAGAACAGCAGATCGTTTGGTGGAATTGTGGATTGCATGAGTGTTTCGATTTGGTTTTTATAGCAACAATTTTTTTTTAAAGAAGACGCATGTGCTTTGTAAATCGTGTAAATATGCTCGATTGCCGGGGCACCATAGCTTTGACAAAATCCAACCATCCAAACTCCCAAGCTTCATATTCTATATGCTTTAGCATGTGTTCATATATATGCACTGTACAAACTGCACATTTGCTTGCTTGTTAAACCGCAGAAAGGAAATTGAATCCGAATTTAAGAGTACGATAAAGACGCATTTTCAATATTTTCCAGGTCGATATCCTTACAAGTCAAACGGTTATATGTCTGAGCCTGAACCGAACTACGATTCCGACTATTCTAGTATGAAGTACAGCACGCTGGATAGAAGGCGTACTCCGTCGACGGGAACTTTTCATGACGAAAGGTGAGTTTGTTTACTAAAACAGTATTTAAAGGATCCCTGAGACTTTAAGATCGAATTTAAAACCTTTTACCTTATACCTACTCTATGAAAACGATTACACATCAAACAGTGTTAGGAACCATATCCTAGGCAAATCCTTTATGCAAAATCCGAAGCGGATGCAAACCGAAACTGTGACTACGAGACAATATCCCGGCTTTGAGCCAATGGACGGGATAAGCTTCACTAAATATTTACTAGACACGTTGCAGCAGTTGACCATTCTATTTTCTAATCCTCTAGGAATTACGGTACGATGCCAAATCCCGTGAAGGGCGGGTCGGGATCTTACAAAAATCAACCCGGCAGAATTGAGAACTACGTGCCTGGTCGTTCATCCGTTTCAGAAAAGGAAAAGAAGGAGGTAAGTTTCTCTTTTGCCGGACTCACGTACAAGTTGTACACCTTCGGGGGGTACAACTTTGTAGCTCTTTGCATCGCTTCTGAATAAAGTCATCACTTGCAATACCATAGCGCACTGATTCAGTACGAAAACGATTTTCGTTTCACTCCATTTTGTGTACATTTTAATGCATACTTGGTGAGGGCCACTTTGCTCTTTGAAGATTTTCCTTGTTTTTGAGGCGTCTAACTTACTTTGGAGCAACATGTGCTGGGGAAGGGTTCAAATTTCATCCCTTATGTTTTTGGAATACTTTATATTATTAATGCTATGAGTTGATACTCCTGCTACAAAAATACCTATCTAGAAATAAGTTTCTTTGAGGCAGATTTTGCAGTATCCGAAATTCCATCGTCTTTATGGAATTTTAAAATATTTTAAATAATTTCAGGTTAAAGCTTTTTATGCCTTCAAAGAGTCACTTCATTTCTTTAAGGTGTTTTATAGTAATTTCTAAATTTTTAAGCCAAATTCAAAGTGTGTCTTCAGTTAGAAAATATCCAAATATAATTCAATTGTAAAATAAAGTGATGAAATCAATATCTCATTATTGAAGAAATAGAGAATATTTAAAAGTAGAACAAATTAATGTAAAAATTGGTATAAACTTTCCATAGATACCTGTTCAACCTTCGCAATACAACGTTATTTTTTAGAAATAACTACAACGTGAGGTGTGGTTATACCATATATTTATTTTTATTTTTTGCAATTCTTGTGGGATAAGTTAACAACTTAATTTCGACATTTCTTTATTTTACCTTCTTTTATTAAAAAATATTGAATTTTTCTATTGTGAGTATGCCCACAACCCCCGATGTAGAGTGAAGGTTAACCCTTTTTACATTCCAAAAAATATGGGACACTGTAGCTCACGTCTGACGCCAAGAAAGCAGAAAATATAAAGAACGCTAAATGTGTGTAGTGGAAAAATAATATTCAGCAAATTAGAAAAGGAACGAAGTGTTATTTTAACATCAAACTAAAAAACAGCATCTTTTCTACACTTTTCTTCTAATTGTGATTAATAAGAACTAAGACAAAACCATACAGTTTTAGAGAATACACTTTTATTCACTGTTTTAATTTTATGCAAAAATTTTAAATTTTTAGTGGTGGGACGAAGTGATGGACATCTTTAACGGGGTATGCAATTTTCACTTAATACCGCCTAAAAATTATTTTTCAATTTTATCTTCAGGGAAAATTTTTCTTTATTGTTAATTATGTGCACTTATGCGAACTAATTTAAATTTTTTTAAAGATTTATTATATAATTTTTTAAAGACTTTCTTTCAAACATTTTTTTCTGTTTTCTTTTGGAATTTACTGACTTCTTCCCATATTTTGAAAAAAAATAACTTTTCGTCAATTAGTGTTTTAAAATTATGGCGACTATCACTGGCTTATTAAAACTTTAAATAGGGTCATTTCACTTATATAATTTAAAATATTTACACTAAAAGCTCAGACTTTTTAAGATCGTGAATTTAAAACACTCAAAATACAAACAATGTATTTGAATTTGGTAAATATTGCAAAGTTCTATTTTCTTATTAATTCAATATGCATAAATAAAATATAATCTAATTTTTAATGGAATACAAAAAAACACGATGAATCAATAGTTTTAGTTATAGAATGAGAAATTGAAAACTATATATTCGTTCATATGCAAAACATACGTAGTACTTTCAACAACTATTAAAGAATATTCGTACTGAACGTGAAATGGCCCTACATCAGGATATTTTCCTTGCTTAATCTTATTGGTTTTTATCCAAATTATGAGTAAACAAACCTTATTCAGCATTGACTTTATTTTTCTCTTATTTTTCTACGCTGCTCTGTCTTTTAATATCCATATTGCTTGTAAAATTATCACAGTAACTGTCGTTATCATTTTTCCACCGACTCTTAATGTGCAGATTCATCAAAGTCCACTAGAAAGTATTGTGCAATGTCCTTTATTAACGCTAATAACCAGCGAAAAATTAGTGATAAAGAATTTGGTTTAAAACATTTCAATTAATACTGTATGTTATTGTAAGTTATTTGAAAGTGTGTTTGTGGAAAATTTATATATCCACAAGAAACAACACATTCTAAATTCAACACTCTAAAGTTTTTATATTTTAAAAATCCTTTTACCATAAAATCACTCACAGTTTTGTTTCCTTTCAATGTTTTATATTCTTTTTTATAAGTTTATTTGAACAACAACAAATATTAATATTACTTTGTGGAGCAATATGGATATTTGTACCAAGTATAACAACTAACTTCCCCTCTACGTAACATTTCAGTGGTTTGATGATAATTCATCTTTACCTCTTTCCTACATTAAATTTGCTCGTGAAGTTGAAAAGTTTGTAAGTTATATTTACCTAATAAATATGTGTTGATCTTTTTGGAGATTTGATGTGAAAACCAAAATGAAAATTTTTTCCATGTTTGGCTTTCTAGAAATAATTTTGTGATAAAATTTCACAATTTACGCAAACGTCAGTCGAAAGACCCAAAATTATTTGTGATAGCATCCAAAACCAAACTTTCAAATTTTCACCGGTAAAGTATTTTTCAAAGTACAAGTTTTACATGTTCAATATTAAAGTCATAATTTGTGTGTTACAAACCCAATTCATTTACAAAAATTTATTCTTGGAAATCATGCTTCACAAAGTATTTTTATAAAATTGTTATCAAACAACCTTTGGCAGTGAAAACATACGAATTTCATAATAATTGTGAAATATGACGTGGAGGAATTTTAAACATAGGTCATCCAGCCGCATCTACCCTCAGTAAAAACCTTCTCATTAAAATGAAAAATCAGCAACGTCTGTGCCTTTTCTGTAATACCTTTCGTTTTAGTTTGTTTTTGAATTTTCAAATAATACTTATTTTATACATGACACGGGTAATTAAGTGGCAACCTTAACGTGGGACGTTCTACCTGTGGGTTGTCCAATTTGAATTTTGTAAAACTACTTTACAACAAATTAGTAAATCATTAGTTGTTTCTGTAATGTTTTATTCACTGCCCCCTTAAATTCCGAAGCAAAGCGCGCTCATCAAGCATAAATATTCGTTTTTATGCTGAAACTGATGCTGGTAGCAAAGGACTAAGCTAAATTTAATTACAACATTTGCACAGCATTCCAGTAAAAATGCAATAAAAGTACCATTATCGCAATACCGTGCAAGCATGCGTAACATTTTGTCCCAACATTTTGGATGTGAGAACATCCTTATGGACCAAAAAGTTTAAACGACTTCATTATAGTTCTCTCTGTGATTAAAATCATTTTGGGTCGGAAATCCAGCCGTTTGCATTCACATCAAATCCCCAATCTGCTGTATGTAGAATCTACCTCATTTATGCAGCCCTGACGAAAAAAAACAAGAAATTATATACGCCTATCCCTACAGAATGCCTTTCATATCAAAAGTTCTCAGAAAGTTTTAGCTTTAACCTCGTCTCATTGATTTAATCTTTCAGCACTTGGAACAACAGAAACTTTCTAGCAACTACACCGAAGGATATTTGTCGAGGTATGTCACAGCCAAAGTCATAGCTATCTCTTTACTTAGCGAATTTGTGGGACGTCTCCAGAAGACATCTCAAACCCAGTTCTTGAAACTCTAGAAACTTAATACAGAATTTCATTATCATTACGAATAGAGCCTTAAAGGAGCAAGGATATGAAAGTGATTCAAATTTGGTCTTCCGGAAGAAGGAAGAATCCCAATTCGCCCAATTGAGCCCTGTCGAACAGAAGCAGGCTTACCGCAGTGTTCAAGCTGGCGGGGAGCCTCCGCTCCAAGGATTTCGGAAGCCTGCACCAGAAAAGCCGAAAGGTATGTACACTGAATAAATTTCATCCTTATGCATTTCTTCACCCGGCGTGTCGGTGGAGTCCTGCGTAGCCCTCATTAGAGGATACAAGCAAGGACTCCATCTCTGCCCAGGCGAAGTTTCTGATTAACCTGAGGGTAAATAAAACTAAATGTGTGTTGGGGTTATTGTTTCTCAAACTTGGTGATAGAATTATTATTAAAACAAACTTAAACGGTGTCCAAATTGGCTTGAAACACTAAAACTAAAACTTAGTAGACAGTTGCGCCACTGAAGACAATGCAGTCAAATTAATGTGAATGACTTTTCTTGTGTCTCTGGGTACTTTCTTCCTTCTAACGAGCATATAACCATAAGATGAAACTGGTGCCGGTCAAGTGACTTACAGTCTTACATTAAGGTTGGTCTGGTATAAAAGGCTTCTAACATTTCGTTGCACTTTTGGGTTAAAGATTTGATTGCACACTTTTACCATTAACTATTAGTTACTTTTACTTTGCTTAGTATTTGCTTTCTTATTGCTTCATGCGATTCCTGTCTCATTTGTGTAAATAAAATCAATTCATTACCATTTTCGGGTCATTTGTGTATATCATTTCACTTCATCAGCTTCTCTATAAATTAAAAAATATACTAAATTTATAAAGAGCCTAATAAAAGCTCTAATGCGGTTTATACAAGAACTATCAAATTCAAATAATAATAAAATAAATTTAATATTCTGCGTTAAATTTTAAATATGTTTTATTTAACATTATACAATATAATAAAATTAACGAAGAAATACTAATAAAAAATAAATAAAAAGAATTTGAAAATTGTATTTAAGAAATGATAATAGCACTTCGTAAAAACAAATTAAATCCGAGGAATTGTCTGGGTTTAATATATTTCTATAAATCCAATATATTTAAGAAAATTAATTTAAAAAATTTATTGAAAATTTGGATCAAATGATTATCTTTCCCCCTTAAAGTAATCCGTGAGATTATATAAGCATTTTTACTCATTATTTCTCAACTAAACAATCTAAAAGATAGATTTCACTTTGTACAGTTCGCGAAATTTAAATCTAAACGACGAAAAAAAGAAGAGCATGTTAGTGCGATTCTCCGAATAAATAATTCAGGCTAAAAAATATCTTCAATTATATTAATTATGTATTTTCAATTAAAAAAAGCATTTTTAAAATATTCCGGGCAAAACACCCAATTTTTATATAATATTATATTATATTATATTATATTATATTATATTATATTATATTATATTATATTTAAACTATAATTTATAAATATTTTTTCACTTCAGCTATAAATATTCATAATTTAATATCAAGTTTTTACCCAATGACTCTGCTGATGTAGACTTTTTATTGATCAAAAATCATTAGAATCCAAATACGTTGATTTTATTTACGTGAAAGAACAACTAAATTTGAACTGGATTAAAAAATATATATTCAGTGAAATAAAATACTAAATTAGATTAAAATATTTAACAAGACACAAAGAAAAGCACCGATTGAATTTTACAATGATGTGATTATTCTGCACTGTGAGATCACCTGCACAATAAGAGATAATCTTTAGAACACATATGTGTCAAAAAAGTAATCAATCGTGGCAAATTTTTATTCCAGACGACAAAGACATTGAATATTGTCCAATCACTCCAACATTGACCAAAATTCGTGTTCATAATAAACATGTAATACCGCAGCCACAAAAAGAGATCATTTGCTATCCCATAACAAACATTACTCGCCCACTTGATCTTTTTGCGCCATTTCCCAAAAATGTGATATCATATGTGCCGATTAATCCTCCACCCCCTCCACCCAGTCGCCATTCGTCTAGGATGAGTGCTGAATTGAAAATGTTTGCTGAGGTTAAAGAATCTAAAAAGACTGTCCCAGCTAGTCGACACGAGGCTTGCTTCCAAACAGACTACTATCGAAGAGATGGACTTTCGAACAAGTTTGGAACTCTTACAATTCGAAAGCAAAGCAAACGAGAGCCTCTAGTGCGATCAAAGTCTGCAGGACCAATTTGTTCTACGAAAGTAATGAGTGCTTCTATCAAGGAAGAAACAAGTCAAAACTGCGGTACTAGGATTTCCCGAAAACAGCAATCCTACCGTGTTAGCTCAAGTAGTCCAGGGCGCCCAGCCTCTAAGACTGATCTTAGAAAATCAAGCCCCAGTCCTGTTGCTTTCGGAAGAAGCATATCAAAGGAGAGAACATTCGCTGAAGAGAAAAAAAGATTGGAGGAGAGTCTGCCCCTTTGCAGAAGAAGTTTCACTGCCAGTACTAATATTCTAAAAGATCCTTCCTTAAAATCGCCGGACGAAGTGAAGATTGCTGTAAGAAGATATGCCGCACCATTAATGCGCAGCAAATCAGCACCAAAAAAATTAACAACGTATTCACCCGTGGTCCGATCGTCATCATACTTAAGTGCCAGTGCTAGAAAAACTACCAATATTCCAGCTAAGAAAGAAGAAAAAACTCTAAGAATGTCTCTTTCATGCACATCAAAAGGCAAAGACGCCAAACTGACTCAACGGAGTACTACTGTAAGGACCCCATCAATGGTAAAATCCAACGTACATTCATCTAGCATGGTTGAAAGAAGGACGCCAAAGGAACTGAATAAGACAAGCTCAACCGTAAGTTTGGCCAGAACAAGCTCGACTTTTTCTGTAGACTCGAATGGTTCTAAAAAGAAAGCTGCTGCAAAAAAGTCAAGAGCTATATCAAAAGAAAGAACTATACCAATAACAATGCATGGTGGTCATAAGGCAGTAGCTCTGCGTGATATATGTCCAAGCAGGAGTGATAGTAACGTACTTCAGAAGGTTCAAAAATCTGTTGATCTAATCCAGCCAGAAAGAATTGCTGAAAGCATTGAAAAAGAAATCCAGCGAGACATCAGTGACGCCATATTACAGCATAAGGATTCAGTTCGGTCGGACAAGTTTTTTCAGAATTTATTTCTAAGGGACACCTCCCCAATGCCATCATTGGACAGCAGTATTCAACACACAACATCTGTCCAGGAAAAGACCAGGTATTGGGATGAGCTGGCGTCTAGATCAGAACCTCTTTCTAGACGCTCTTGCGCCTATTTATCCCAAAGACGACCAGTAAGTGATTCAAAATTTCTTTCACTGGAAAGCAAGCGCTTTCACCAATCTCGCAGTCTAAGCCCTACATACAGAAAAAAGAGTCCAAGAGGTCAAGTTCTAGAAAAGGTCACCAAGTTCGATTCCTATTACCAACTGAGTGATGAAGAATCAGAATTCGAAGAACCTAGTCGAACAGATGAAATGATTTACAAATTTGAGCAAAGAAGCAGCAGTGAGCCTAGAACACGACCTCCTATAACTGCAATAACAAATGGGTCCCGCTCGACCTCTCCTGCTATGCACGATAGAGATTACGACTATCCGAGGGTTTTTACACCAACAAGGGAGGTTCGCTCTCCATCCCGTCGAAGGATAGAAAGTTTTCGGGAGAGTCGCCAATCAGATGGTACTAAGAAAGTTATACGCGCTAGTAGCCTTAGTAGCGCAGATGAACGGTCTAGACGGAGTCTGTATGAATGTAGTGAACACTCACACAGCACAAGCTCTCTAAATTTCATCGAGCGCCATCATCCACACTGTCGATTTCGAAACTCAGACAGGTTTATAGACTTAAATAGATTCTACAACAATCTAGAGAGGGTTGGACAACTAGAAAGAGCTACCTCCTCAACAGACCTTCGACCAATAAGGAAAGAAGGTGATATCATCGATTTCGATGAATGGAGAAAACTCCGTGCTCATGAAAAAGCCGAAAAGGAGTTGAACTATCTGGTTGGAAAACTCAAGCAAGATCAGCGTGACAAGGATTTTCTTTTTCGTCCAAAAGATGTAGAAGACATTAAATGGCATGAGGTGTCAGATAGCGGACTTCGATCCAAAGAAAAGTCCGTTGAAGACCTCCGTGAATCTTTTGAGCGAAAAATTCATGAGGATGGTCTAGACGAGGCAAAAAAATTTGAAATCGAAGCCGAAAAAGACATTTATAAGCCCTTTTGGAGGGGTACCTCCGTGGCGGACTCGGCCTCCAACATGGTTGTAAAATACGGTCGAGACGGCTCTCGTAGTTTAGACCGACAAGACCGACGTCTAGGTCTTAGCAACAGGCTGATGAGTACATTATCTAAAGAACAGGTGAGCAAAATCAAAACGCAATTAAGTGAAATATACAGTACACCTAATGGAGTACCAAAGGACAAATGCGAAGTCATTGAGGACTATGTCATAACAGTAGATGACCAAAGTAAGGGTAAAACTGGTTCTCTTAAGGTACGGTGTAATTCTACAATGTCTAAAGAAGACTTGCTAGGTCCCGTTCTGAAGAAAAAGGAGATGCAAATCGCTGCTACGAAAATGGAATCAGCGATAAGTCATTCCCTACCACCACGACCACCTCTTCAGAGCAAAACATTCGAAAGAATCTCCAAGCAAGTTAGCCGATATGAAAAAGAATTAAGTGAAGTGGAGAAAAGGAAGCTTTCACAAAGTCTTAGTCGAGAAATACATGACAAAGTTCGCGAGAAAAGACATCGAGGTGACTCGCCTGTTCTTTTAGCGCGTGAGACTCGAGGTGCGGTAGCAGCGGAAAATGCTAAAAAGACGCTACCAGATCCACCTCCACCACCTCCGCAAGAATATTATTCCATCGATTATTCTCGCAGTGAGGTGCAAAAAAACGAGCGAGGTTCGGGGGACGATAAGGTCTGCGAAAAACGAAGCCTACGGGTTCGAAGATCATCTGTTGGAGAAACGGAGTCAAATGCTTCAGACATCTCGAAGACAACAGTAATCTACAGAGAGAAACCCGTTGATGGTATCCAGACTAAAATCAAATATTTCGAAGAGAAAAAGGAGGAGGAGCCCCCGAAAACCATTTATCATGCCAGAGAATACTCCTCCCCCGATGAAGAAGAAATCCTTAAGGCTATCGAGGAAAAGATGAAAGCCAAAGAAAAAGAGGTGCAGGAAAAAACAGAAAAGGCTATCATCAGACATCAAGAATTGAGTTCTTCTGCTTCCGATTTTAAAGAACTATTTGGAGAAAGAGAATCATCTCGTGTAAATTTTCCATTACCTCGTCCTCCACCGCCTCCAGATGAAGACTACCAATGTAAGGAGTTAACCCACGTCAGAAGGTCTTCTTTAACGTTATCAGAGGGCGGTACATCGAGTTGCGAAAGTATCTACAGATCTCGAAGTGCATCGCCTCGATCAGAACGCGCCACAAGATGCATTCTAAACAAAGTTCGCACTGGCGATGTAAAGAAGATCGCAGACAAATTCGAAAGTCTCAATGAAAGAAATAGAAGTACTTTTTTTGAGTTAGGCCCTCTCAGGAAGATACGTAGCGATCCAGATTTAAACAAGATGAAAAGTAACCCTCACAAGATCACCATACGTGATCATGAAATTGGTGATGTATCGTGGATAACACATAAATTCGAAGTCAAAAATAGCGTTTCCCGGGGAAGAAGTAGAACTCGAAAAGTGATATCACCTATTCAGAGAGTTCCCATCCGAAAGGAAGATCGCCTTATGCCACATATTGATATAATAAGCAAAACGGCAGCACTTAAGCACGAGATCATCAAAAGCCACAGTCCCAGTCCAACATTGCAACAACCTGTCCATACCGGGGAAGTAGAGAGGATACGTTGCAAATTTGAATCGCCAGACCGCAGTTCCATTCTTGGGCAAATGTACACATCTAGCCCAGATATTAGCGAGCTAAAAGATATATCAACTTACCTTACTGGCAGTTGGATTGCCCACAAATATCCGAAACCAAGGGATAACGCTCGATCGCCGATTGAACCTGAGAAGGGCCCTGAAAGTGAAACTGTTAAACGCAAGCAAACACATCGATCCTTGTCCACATCCCCGCCCAGATCCAAAACTTTAGTAACTTCAATATTAAAGCCATATTACGACATTTTCGCCGATCAGAAGTTTGATCCTCTCATTCATCGTCCAAAATGTCGCTACGTTCCTGACAAGGTTGACGAGTTATGGAAAAAAGTGCAGAATGGAATCAAAAAACCAGCTGGTGTTAAATTCGAAGGTTATTTTCCGAAATATTATTGCACTAGTGCACCACGTGGTTTTTTAATTTTTTCACACCTTTGCATTTTTCTTATTTGTTTTAATTTATTTGTCTAGTTATATTATATCTTTTTAAAAATATAGGTTTCCCAAAATCACTTATAAGTTATGACGTAGACATTAAGTTTTCCATATTTAGCAATTCTTATCTAATTTTAGAAGTAATTCAATTAACCTTTATTCAAACATTTATTTTTATTTTCATTTTCAATTAAACAGTAAAAGTATATCAGCCAATTGATAGATTTCTATGTGTACCTTATAAACCACATACCATGGTATCATTCGGTGCTACCTATCGGAAGTGAACGATTCCAAAAGATTTTATAGGACAGAATATTAGAATGTTATCTTTTATTGATCATATTATTTGTCTAATGAAAGATATTATAGTGCATACTGACTTAAACGTACAAAAATTACTTTTCTCTGCGGTTTTTTATTAAATCGATTAAATCAAAACCCTAGTCATCCAAGAAAACACTACCGAACTTGTCTTATATTAATTTTAACTTTGGATAAAATAATGCGCTTCTGTATTGCATTATCATTGTGAGTCCAATTATAATTTTTATGTGTCTCGCGACAGTAAATTTTGATCTCCAGCCTTCTAGTTTCCTATCGCAATCGCTTAAGCTGCAGAAACTTCTGCTTGAATGGCACAAATAAGAAGTTCAAACAAGCAGCATAAAGTAAAATGATTTTGAAGTATATCTCTTAAATATCATGTGACTTGAGGAACTGATGAACATTTCTTTTAAATGGAGTTGAAAAATTTTTTTATGAATAATAATGAAAATATTACCCGTACTTGCATGTGATTGCATAATCTTGCAATGTATAATCAGGAAAAGAATTATTTTAAAAATTAAAATAATAAAAAAGAATTCAATAGAAATTTTCCGTAATAAAATAAATCATTTAATGCTAATTCATTCGCTGCCAGCCTATTCTAAATTCTGACTTGCATATTAAACTTATTCAAAAAATTAAAAAGAGTGATTTAAAAATTAAAGAATTTTATAACATGTGAATTCATTTCAACAACTGCGAATGTGTAAGAACTCTTTTTTATTTTGAAATGATTTTTTATTTAGCTACCAGATGTAAATAGTGCTTGTAAATATTGCAAATCACCACTCATCTCCTTTCATATTCGCGATGTATGTATTTATGTGCTTTTAAAAACTCGTTACTGGTGTTTACGGTGTGTGTAACTTAAAACAAAATTTTGGATGCCTTTTAGCGTGGACATTTGTTAGCCCTGCATACACACATAATACCATATTATGTATTGTACCCGTTCACTTATATATGTTTACATTTTGCTTGTTTTAAATGTATAGAAAACGATGTAGTGCCTCCGTCACCACCAACCAAAGGTGTTCCATATTATGAAAACGGCCGATCCCAAGGTGAGTAGAGATATTTATCAAAATTTATCATACATTTGGAACGTGTCAGCAAATTATTTGGACCCAAACATCGCAAACAACATAAACATAATTCGAATCCTATCGACAATCTTAGGGAGAACAATTGCCCTGAATATGAGAGGCTTTGATTAACATTAGCACCGGGTTGCGCCTCAATCGATTGCATTTGCATAGAAATGCGATATTGGATGTAGTCCAGGACAGCCCTTATCTGTTTGTAGTCATTCTTGTACTCGGAGCCATATATGCTTCCCTAACTAATTTACGACTATAAATTTGTTATGGGAATTAAGTTAAAGGCGTTCGTAATTGACTGAATCAAATTTATGGAATATTATCGACAAATTGCTCAGATGCCTGCTAAGGATACATGAGCCGGCGAGTGTGTCACCAATGTTCACCTGTGACCACCCCGACAATACCCTCAGATCATAGATTTATTAGAGGCAAACCGACACGTGCATAGGTAAGCAATTAACTCCTTGGAAGACTTTCTGAGCCAGTCGCTCAGTCAATCGCCCGTAACTGATGAAACTTGAAAATCGTGGCGACTGTTGAACGACAGTTTGATCGATTAAACTCCGTCTTCCCTTTTGCACGTCTGCATCAACCGAGGGCTCCTCAAAAGAAAGATGGTAAACAAACGTGATACAAAAAATTCTTCCCAGGATTTATTACTTATCTGTCAGATAATCAATACCACAATTGTGCTATTGAACAAGGAAGAAAATTTATATTTAAATTATGTAGTGAGCTATTAAATGGGAATCGGAAGTAGTGATAATAGTAATGTGAAGTCGTTATATTTTTAAATAATTTATCGATTTAAATGCGTCAGCATTACAGGGGGCTCCCTGTTCACAAAAGTTAATGTTATTTTATTTTCCGAACAAGTCTGTTAACTAGATATGCTATGTAATAATAACGTTATGCATCCACATAAGGGTTTAGACCAAATTTGTTTTTTCTTTAATAACGACGAACACGAAATAAAATTTAAATAAATTGATAATGACCTTTAGGGGTAAAAAAAAATCAGTTTCTTTTCACACTTTATGAATTCTGAAAGAAATGGAAGCAAAAAATGAAATTTTGATCGAAAATTATTAGTATAGATTTCAAAAAAACGTGGCTGATACTTTAGCTATGTCTAGGTTGATAATACATCCGTTTCTATTAGCATGATTAATAGTAACAAGACCATTGCTCTTGGAAATAAGTTAAGCTGGATATAATATTCGCTATTTAGTATTGAATTTTGCAATAAAAAATGTGTAACTTAAATATTTGCTGAGCTTCCCAAAAAATAATTCTTGCTTTTAAAATACACATCTCTAGACAATTTCATGAAGAATATTAATTTCAATATACTCCAACGTTTTTGAAACATCTCAACACTAAAATTATTCGCCTGTTGGATGAGAAAAATTGTTAAGACAGTTTAAAACTCCAAGTTACCTACTGGGTTTATTGAGAAATTATCCGAAATACATAAAATTCTGATTGTATATTAAAGGAACTCATTGTTAAATTTATCTGGTACATTTGATCCTACGTTGCACTCAAGATATTAAACATTTTGAATAAATTTTTACAGTATACCGAACAAGTAGTATTATCTTGTATTTTTAAGCAAGTAAAACTATAAACCTCAAAAGCGAATATTTAAGGATTTCTCTAAATACTAGTCGATTATTAGTCTACTAGGCTGCAAAACTCTATATATAATATCTTCTATTTTCAGCAACAATCTGAACTTAATGAAAATTCTATAAAAATACTGCTTCACACTTCCGAATCTCCGTTATCTGATTAAAATCTCGCCGGAATGCGGAAGCAATTACCTCAAGATGTTCCCCACATTCTAAGAATCCTATGTATCATTAATTATGTGCCCCATCATATGCTGCAGATGTATCACAAAGGAGTTAATTGCTTCTAAGATTCCTTGAATGTGACACAAAGAAGGTTCTTCCCCTATCGATAGCTGGGTGCTTTCACCAGATCGCACCCCTGCCGGCGTTATAAGTACCCTGCCGACATTCCTTTCTTAAATCTGCCACGAATATTGCCGGTATAGTCGTCAGAAGAGTTGTGTTGCCTATTTACGAAGGTTTCCATGGAGCTAATGGCAAAAAGCTGCTCCTAGAATGTCACCGAAGCTCCGTGGCCGGGTAAGTCTACCTAGCCCAGCACAGCCCAGTTGTTGTCGTCCCTTGGTGTCGTCGTTGGCAAATATTCGCTTTACACCTGTTCGTAGGTCGTAGGTATTACCATAAGAAGGGTTCAATAGAATAATTTTTACATAATTCTACCAGGAAAAAAGTTACTGTGAAGTGTCAAGGTGTAGCTTGGGAAGCTCTACCGCCGTCTTCATCCCACTCGGCTTACCTTTGAACTTGAATACAAACAGTTGGGGGCGGGCGAAGGAGCACAATGTTATGGGGTGTTTCTACGTTATTCGTAATCCAATTAAGGTGTCATAGATAATAGGCTTTCGAGTTCGGACTGCTGCTATTTTAGACAATATAGTTTACTTCGTTTCCCGTGAGCTCGATGCCATTAATAACGACAGTCTCGAAAAAACGACCAGAGGTGATATTGTACGCACTGATAAAACCCCTTAAAGATTAAGGTTTGGATTCTAATTCGGTCAAAGAAAGCGCGTTCGTGTTGTTTTCGTTTTGGTCATCATCTAAATTTTATCCCACGGAATTCATTTCTCCCGAATTAAACCGATAATTCGGATGATCCAGATATGGATAACCAGTTGGGTCAGAGAAGAAAACCACTCAGCTATGTCTTGAGTCAGTGTGGAACTAATGTCGCCGCCGGTACCGCCGATTATAGGAGCGGAAAATATTGGACAGATTCCAACAATAACAGTAGCAGTAAAAAAAATCCCACCAATGGCTGGAACACGATTTGCAATGGTTCAATGAACAAAATTCGTAGCAATTTGCGACATGAAAATTGTGAAATTGGGAATTGTGGTAAAATCTTATGGCTAAGCAGAAGTGATTTGAGTGCAAGTGGCAGAAATTCTGGTGCTAATTCTGTGATGATTAGAACTAGCAAACATGGATTACCCTATACACCATCCCCGGATCAAAAGGCCGCCTACTTAGCTAATCAGAAGGCTATATCTGCAACGATACCTCTAATCTACGGATACCGATCTTATAGTTAGTATATGTTTGTTGTAATTAAATAATTTTTCTGTAATAACTCCCTGGAATCCTAGTCAATATTAATAGACAAAACCGTTCCGTCGTCGTATATGGGAAGAAATTCAGAAAGGAGCGCTGTGGAAGCGCTTTTTTTGGCAATTATCTAAAAGCTCTTATTTCCCGCATTAGACCAGGAACAATAAATTACTTAAAGTACGAAGAAAATTATGTTAAAGGTGAACTAGTGAAATAAACAACATCAATTGCTTGGAGATTGTTTGACGATGAACCTTAGAATAACTAGTGATAAAATAATGACAAATAATCCTATTGGGAAATTCGTAAGATGAATAAAATTCATTTCTATTGATTCCCACTTTTTATTTATTATTATATACAATTTTTTTTTGTTTACAGATTTACAATTTAAAATCTAATATTGCAAAAAGAACAAATGTAATATATAAAATATTATAATATATATTGCAGATTTGTACAAACTTTTATGAAGAAAGTACATACTTGTGATTTAACATCGGCTTTTTAATATATTGAAATTCTATCTTGGAAATTTCAAATAAATATTTAAGGAGCAGGAATTCTTCAGTTAAATAAAATGATGAAAGGGCATTTTGTACAATATAAGCTTAAGGTTAAAAGTAATGCTATAAAAAATATGACGGCCCCACAATCAATCAATCTTTGAAAATTAATTTAAAGATAATAAGTGAAACCATTCAAATGTACTTTAATCGTTTATTAATATATATAATAAGTGGTTATGTTAAATTCGATTACAAATAAGAATATTTAGCATACGAAGAATAACCCCAAATGTCTTCAGCATGAGAGGCCAAAGGAAATACCTGATTTTGTCCACTTGGTTAATCAAAAGCAAAAAAATCAGATCTTCTTTTCAACCTTTCCCAACTTTTTAAGATATCTGTTCAGATTTTTTTTTTACGTCTTACGCTACCTTTACATACACCTGAAAGCTAACTCTAAAACTTCAAATTATTTTTTAAACCAAGAAAGAAACGATATTTCAAAAATGTAACACGAGTTTTTTTTTCAAATTTGCGTTAATGCCTTGGAAATGGATTTTATTGGCATTATACAACCATTTAATTATTATTAACTTTTTAAAAACGTTATGTGTGAAATGACAAAATTTTTAAAAACTATCTATTATATATTTAGATCAATATAAACCTTATAAAACGATAGTAAATAATCGTTATAACTAAAAGTCATTATAGATCGTCTTTTTCAAAAGCAATATAGCCTCAGTTTTGGAAATTAAAAAAAATACATTTTTAAATTTTAATACAATATTAAAACAATTTTCAGTTTACCTTGAAGAATACTAAAAACATAATAAAGAGAGTAATGTTTATAGCAAATAAAATATATAAATAATAAATGAATATTTCCTCATAAAAATTGTGCCAAATATTTCTCAATATAAAATTAGGTTTAACTTGTAACAAGTTTTTGCAATTACTTTGGAATTTCAAATATTAAATATTTATAAAGAATTTGCTACAAAATTTTTATTTGACCAGTCACTTTTGGCTCTTAAACTACACTTCCTAAGTAACTAAATGGATTACAATTCTGGCAAATAATTTAAACTGAAAAGGGACAGATTACTTATGGAAAATAATACACTTTCTCTCAAAGAAATCATAGTCAAATAGACTAAAAAATTAAAAGCACTATTAAATTTTTCCTTTTTAGTCACAGCTTCACTTTCTTGTGAATTACAATTTTACTCTAAAACGTCCACTAAAAAGTGGACACTCTTAAAATAGTAAAAACGCATTAAAAGTCTTTATTCCAATAATGCAAAAAGCCTTGCGGCGATAAAAACTGTCCGATTTCTACATAACTCCGCTGTTGCAATAGCAATGATCGGAAACCGCAATTACTTTTCGCAGCTCAATTGCTCGGATGAAAGGTTCAAGCAGGCCATAAATTTTCCAGGTTTTGATCGAACACCTGAATCTGTGTCAATTTTCTCATGACGGTAGATATAATACAGAGCATCCAGTGCTTTTCATCAAAAAAAACGTGTATACGTCTACATAACTGGTCACTTAGTGAGATTAGATGCTCTGTTCATTCTTGCTAGTTGCGGCTGCTAGCCTTTTTGCACAACTTAGCCACTATCACTTTCCTCGGAGTCTTAAAAACTCGCTTAACCAGATCGGCATCTTCGTGGGATCACCTGAAGAATGGTCAATTCAGGTGATGCACGCATATGTGCGCAAAGTGCGCCGTGGTTTCCACGTAGGCCGGCAAATGGTGCATTAAATGCGATTATATGATAAAAGTGAAAAATTGGCGGTTGCAAACGATCATTTGTTTCGCGGCATCAACATTCTTGAGCATTTACGTAACCGCAGGCGGTCGCAGGCGCGAATCTTAAGCTTTGCGAAAATAGCGAAGACGACTTCTTTCCATTGCGCGAACGATTAGCTAAAACAGACGAAAGTACCTGAATGATATACACCAAGTACGAGCCAGGTATACGCCAAGTATTGCAGTTATCACCTGTACTGAAAACGTAATTTGAGTCGTACTCTAGCGACTCCAGTCTAGCTCTAGCGCGTTTCTTTTTTGGTTCTGTTTTTCGTCTTGGGTTTATAAAATTGACACGACGAATGCCTTCGCGACGGCGAATTCAAATTCAACCAGTTTACACTTGGTAGTTTCTCCAGGCCGTTAGTGGGACAACCTGGCAGAATCTCGCGACTGCCTTGCCGCAGTCTTGTGCTCGTAGTCTCAAAGTCAGTTTGAAGCTCAGCTTTCAATAGCAACATCTTACATCTCTCCTCTTGATCTTACCTTGAGAAATCGCACGGCACGGTGTATTGTTACAGACGTCTTAACCGTAAACAGACTGCGACAATATAATTTTTCGTCTTGAAAAGCTTTTAGATTTATTTATTCGATCAACCTTCAAACCGTATTTATTCGTTGAAGTGCTAATCTCTCACCTGGTGAGGCCCAAAAGGTGCGCAATTCGAGGCTTGCTTTTTGTAGATCTTAAGTGAACTAATTCGTTGTTCTATGTACGTTTTAAGGAAACGTGTGAAGTGATAAGAAGACAGAAAGTGAAAACACTCGGGCCTACGTACTAAGTTTGGCTTAAAATTCATGTTGGATTCAAAGATATGGGTAATTGCGTTCATTGCTTTCTCAGTATGTTTACTCATATTGCTAACATTAAGTGTGGTCGTCCGAGGTTTTTATATGCTAAATTCGATTCACGTTAGTTCCGCATTGATTGAATGATAAGAGGGTTCGTCTTAAAAGTGGAATGACCGTAAGCGGCACTACTTTCAACTTAAACGGAGCGTCTTATATTTCTTCTATCGTTTGTTAAATACTTATCTGAACAAAATATTTAGTTAGTTCACTTAGTTTAACTAAATATTTTACCTGTCCCTTATTAATTAGAATACCATTTGTGTCGCCACTGTTTGGACTGCATATTACTTTGCTATTAATTTTCAGTTAGAAATCTGTAAAAATGTCTGTTCTTTTTGCTTTGCTAACACTTACACAATTTTACATACCTTCAGAATTTAAACATATCAGAATTTAGAAATTGGCTTTCAAATTATAATTCATACATATTTCATCATTTTCTGTTGACTGTGCAACTATAACTGCAGAATATTAAATAAATTTTTAATTAAACATTGTTTAGGAATGGTTCAAAGTTGTGTAAGTAATATACAATAAAAAATAAAATAAAGTTAGATTAATGTTATAAAAGAAGCATTTTCCTGATGGGAGAAATAAATTAATGCTCTTTTTTATGAATTAAAATTTGACTGTAGTAAACAAAAAACTCGTGTATGCCTTTCTTAAATTTTTTTTAAACACATTCATAAACCATTTACGATTATTATGCTTATATTTACAAAAAACTGTAACAGCATCACTACTAGTTTTTTAAGTAAAAAAAAATTAAACAAACAGAGATAAAGTGATTGCTCACAATAGATCATAACAAACATGTACGTATAATAAAGAGGTAGACAATTACCTTTTTTTTTACTTTATGCAACAATTTTTATAAGAAATCTGCAATTTAGAAAATCAAAACTTGATTGTATAGGTTTATTTTATTCTTCGCTATCCACGTTTCATATAACAAAATTCATATTTTTAATTTGTCGTAAAGGCTCTACTATTTAATTACAAATTCGATTCGTGTTGCCAAATAAATCTAAATCTAATTCTTAGTCTCTTGTCTGTCAATCTGATTTTTATCTAGCCTCGGAACACTAAGTTAATTCAATAACACAAGATTCATCGATATCTATTTATAATTTTCGTAGTGGTGTGTGACATTTGTAGTATTATAAACGTTATTCTTTTCACAAAGTAATACACCTTTTCGTTAGTGTATAAAGCTAATTCACCTTGAATATAGCATAATACTTGATACTGTTTTTAATCGCAACAAATTCGAAATGTAATTTAAAAACCTCAATAGCAACATTCATTTACTTCGGCTTAAAGTTTTAAACCAAAAACTCTAGAAAAAAGCTAATGCACTGCTGATAGGGTTCTCTGTATTGAATTCATTTTTCCGGAAAACATTGCCAAAACCAGATAATTTAATAATTTGGAAGCTGACTTATTACAGATATAAGAAAGAAGGAATAATCCTTTACTAAAATATAAATTGCACTATACTTTGTAGTAGCAAAGTGAATTTTATTTTTCTTGCTATCATGATTCACTCAATTTGCCTCAAAACTTTAAATCCACAGACAAGTAACACAAAAATAAAATTAAGGTTTCTCTTCGGGTATTTTTCTGTAGGTTATCAATAAAATAGCGTAGCTAGTGTTGGCACTAATCCGGGCAATATCTGGGTTGGAGTGCACAGCAACCGACCTATGGAAAATAAAATCGCCTTAATCCAGAATGGTACTGCTGCTGCCATTGTCAATAAAATTAAATCGTCTTTTGTCAGTCATTACATGTCAATTACTTTATCGATTTCGTTCGATTCCACTCCGATTTGATATCGGATTTCATTGCATTTCGAATAAAGGAAAGCAGCTTAAACTTCGGGAGAATCTCGTAAATGATTTAAGATTCCCTTTCCCCTCGGCCGTGTGCTGAAATTCGATGATGGACTTTGCTCAGTATTAGGGATAATTCGATTTAGGCTCAAGTTACAGCTTTTTTGCTGAATATGTCGATATAAAGTGAATCAGTCACTCAGCTTTACTAGAATTTTAATAAAGTTTAAGATAAATTCTAACTTTAAATATTTATAAATAGTATGTTTATTCCATTTCAGAAGCATATATTCCTAAAAATATAAAATTATGATCAATTAAAGTCAAGATAGCTAGTTAGATATTCAATTTTTTATCTTAATCCATAATTATTATATTATATTATTATATTATAGTTTTTATAACAACCACCTAAAAAAGTTCTATTTAATAACGTCAACTGAAAAAATACGTTTCTGAAGATCACGTTAAAAGCTCCACATTTTTACGAATCACATTCCTTTATTCAAAATAACTTTCTACAACGTTTCCAAATCTCTTTAGAAACATGCACTTAAAAGTATACATTTAATTGCTTAATTAAAATGTTTTTTTTATTATAATGATGTATGTATAATAGAATCAGAAACTGTTATTAATGGATATCAAACTGTAAAGTATAATAAACTAAAATGTCCCAATGAAATTAAGATTTATTATGGAGAATACCTTCAAAAACAACCATAAAAAACTAAACATGTATTAAAATCATGAACTGTGTAGCCAGAAGGTTATGAAAACCATTTAGAAAAAAAAGACAACTCCAACTCCCTCTAGCAAGCTGCTAATAGATTTCTGTATCAAATTTGCCATTTCTAAAAATGTACAAAAGCCACTCGAACAAGTCTTAGTCCACCTACATCCATAACCAACGTTCTACAGGAAGACATTCCGCTGGTACAAGTGCGAATATAGCGAAAATTACATAATAAGTTTATAAACAGTCCTCGAACTTGATTACTTATTGGAATTTCTGTGGCGATTCGGGCGGAATGAGTTCAGTCACATTGGAGTTCCATATAGGAGCATGGTCACAGTCCCACACCACTTGTCTACCTACCAGACAATTTTCTTATCCACAGTCTACAGACGAAGCGACTGAATGAAGAATGTTTTTGCTACTTTCCTCGTAGACCCTAGCGGATTCACATCACACAATTAAGTCAACAATTGCTAAGGCCTACTTCTGCTGATAGCAGTTGATTTGATAAAAGTAGTCTGTACGAACTTCATAGCTCGATTAGCTTGTTAAGTCATTACGCGACTCCACGCATTCGGTTAATGCGTTTTTTACAAAACAGTGGTTTACAAGTAGTTTTCTAAATTCAAAAACTAGCATAATCAGTAAATAGTTACACAAATAGTGCACAATTTATTTCTACCAAGGTATTAACATCTAATTTGAAGCAGCCTAATTACAAATATATCACATATGTGGATTTATTAAGCCCATAATGTAAACACATATTGTGTTATGATTCATCACACCTTTTTCCAAATTTGAGAAGTACTATCTGAACATCTTATCAGATATGCAAGAAAGGACACGGATGTTTATTAAATCTGTACCACGTGTCCAAAAGTTAGCTACAATTGTAGTATAAATGATGACTGTGTTAACTTCTAAGAATCCCTATCACAAATTTTGTTGTCGTTCTTGGAAGAAACTTGAGTTTCACTACTTAAAAATTACTTCAGTTGTTTGCTTATGTTAAAAAAGGAAACAGTGTTAAATATTTACTATGTGCTAAATATTCCTATTATTATTTAAAGTGTTTAAAGTAAATAACTAATAATAAGAATTACATATATATAAATGTGTGTGATGATTTAATCTATTTATATATTACACTTATTATAATACCGCTGCTTTGAGGTTCAAACTTTTATTTAAGCTGCTCATCGATTTTTCTCAAAAAGAAATTCTGAGCAAGCAATTTTTTTCCAAATTTATTATTATTGAATAAATTTTATCAAAACTGTTCATCAACTAGTTAGTTCCAGAATATTTAGAAAAATTTTTGGTTCATCTAAAATTGAAAAATGAACCTTTTTAAAATACCTAAGTTTTACTATAAATAAACAAAACAAAAAAAAGAATAGGTATTTTAAAAGCCCTCTTGTAAATATTTTATTATTATTTCAGAGATTTTGGGTATGCTTGAGATTTTTCCTGAGCAATTACTGCAAGTATTCGTTCCAACTATCTAATAATGATTTAAATTATTTAGACCATAGAACTATGTTCATATATACTATAAATCTCCAGCGTATTCCGGCAAAATGATCTAGGAAATATTTGAGCCAAAAGCGAATAATAATTTCAATGAATGACAAAACACTTTATACTAATATGCCCACTAAAATTACCCAACATCTAAATATATGCAAATTATTTAGTACTATATTATAAATTACTACGTAATGGAGCAAATAAGAAAATATTTGCAAATTTTAAGGAGCGTTGCGTCAACCCTTGAATATTCTCCCTGTAGAATTTAATAAACATCCCATAGCTGACCACTGTATTTCAAAGTCCTCTTGAAAGCCAAAGAAAAGGCTTTATTAATCCTAGATTGAGGGTATGACGGGTCTATCACAGACTTTAATTAAAATTGAAAGGCTGCTAAAGTACCAGAGAGAGATAATCTAAAAGCGGAAATCATTTCAGAATCGCCTCATCGTTACTTCGAAACCGACGTAAACATCCACTACAAAACACCCATCCGGTATGAATACAAAGAGGCCATACCGGAGGAGGAACTTGCTCGCAAACAGGCTGAGACGATGAAAAAGCTTTATCAGGAGGAACGACGTCGTAAATATTTACAAGAGCTCCAAGATATGAACAGTCGCCGTCATACTGACAACTTTACGCCATCTCAGAAATCACCTATACCCCTGAACCGATACGACGACTTTAACGCCAACGTTTCACCAAAATCGCCCGGTTCTGTCACCACCTATCCCAGAACGGTTGCCAGAGCTCTGTACAACTTCCAGGGGCAAACCGCAAGGTAAGCACGGCGAACCGAAGAGGAGTCTACCGAAAATGACTCCTATCGGTTTCAATCGGTCCAAATTCCGTTCCTAGTAGACCCGCGGTCCCATAGACCTACCTATAGAGCTATCCTTGGACCTATATTCCATGCTGAATCACAGTTTCGCCTTATTTGCAGGGAACTGACGTTTAAAAAGGGTGACGTGATTTACATAAGGCGCCAAATAGACAAGAACTGGTACGAAGGCGAGCACAACGCCATGATCGGACTCCTGCCTGCCAATTACGTTGAGGTAAATGTAGTGAAACAAATCGACTTTGCATCGGGGCTCTGCAGAGAAATGGGGCCCAAATCTGGGACACTTTATCGCCAAGCCTCGGCACTGTGATGGGCAATAAGAACCCAATTGAAAACGGAAACGCTTCTCCAGCGCGCTTCCTCCTCGAATCACCTGAGGGACATATCGGGGGATTCCCCGCAATTTCCATTTCTCTGCTTAGAACTGCTGATGGCAAACTTTAATACATTCAATCGTCCCATGAATTTTTTTTTCTCTTGAGCAAATTTGATGCAATTTAATGATAATTTTGCGAAACGTTCGAGACATTCAATCACTGAAAAAAATTTTCTTTCTATTTTTTCCTATTCGTAGATTATTTCGAAGGACGGCGTACGACAGCCACCGAAGAAACCCTCTGAGGGACAGGCCCGCGCCAAATTCAATTTTCAAGCACAATCTGCCATCGAGTTGTCCCTCAACAAAGGCGAACTTGTCACGTTAACTAGGCGAGTCGACGAGAATTGGTTCGAAGGAAAAATCGCCAACCGAAAAGGAATCTTTCCTGTGTCCTATGTTGAGGTACGTCCTGAAAAGGAAAATAAAATAAAATCGGTTTAATCAATCCCCCAGGATATCCACTTATATAATTGTTTATGTTGAAACCAGATAGAGAAGGCCAATTAGTTAATAGAATTTTGGATATGTCGATATGTGGTTTACATCTACGTGTATCGATCGAGCTGACATTGGATTAAGGAAAAGCCAGACTCATATGGCTACGGATTAAATTCGAAAAACCCTGTGTTTTTTTTATTTAAACCATATAGAAAAATGTTTCCCTCTTTTAATTTCTGTTTTAGTTTGAACCATTAACTAATTAAATTGAATTATACAATTCATTTTGATTCAAATTTTTGGCATTAATTCCTTAAATACCTTTTGATCTGAAGACTGGCGTAGTAACTGTTTTCACTTCTCAATTTTTTTTTCTTAATTTTTATTTCCACTTTGGAAATTTGTAAAATCAACGATGCAAAGTGGAGGAATGCCTAAATGTTAAATTAAATTTTTAAAATACATCATTTGAAAAAATTTATGGAAGGTCTGTGCATTAATTTTATCAAAATATATAAGGTAAACAAATTCATTAATTAAATCCTTTAAATTCCTGACCATATAAATTTTATAGTGATTTTGACTTCAATGGTTACTTTAATTTAAAAATCTTAAATTGAAGTAATGTTCTTTATATAATTAATCCGATTTAAGACAAAAGCATATTCATGGTATGTCAATTGTAATTAACTAAGTTAATATTTTCCTAGGTTCTGACCGATATCGGTGCGGAAGATTATAGTCCGACACATATCAAACCAGTTGGAGCTCCAGCATCACATTCATTAATCACATACCCTAACACACAATCACATGATACACTGCGCACAAATCTCAATAATGAATTTAATAGTTTAATATCTGGTGGACAGCCAGCAAATGGCGTTCTCAGGGAAACGAAAACCACCCAGAAAACCGAAGTACTTCATGTGGATACCAATTCTGAGCCAATTGCGTAAGTATCTTAATTCTATACCTAAAAAAAAAGTATTTTCGAAATTTTAATTTAGTTCATCTTTCAGTTATCGAGCTCTTTATAAGTACCGTCCACAAAATAACGACGAACTGGAGTTGCAAGAAGGTGACATTGTCTACGTGCTAGAGAAATGTGACGACGGCTGGTACGTAGGCACATCTCAGCGGACAGGATACTTCGGAACCTTCCCGGGCAACTATGTGGAGCGTGTCTAAACCAGACAACCCATTTATTGTTAACGCCTTATTTATTGTTGTTTATTTTAATTTTTAACTAGTAATTTATTTTTTGTTTTCTCCTTAAAAACATACTTTAAGGTTTGAAGAAAAAAATTAAATTCACATGCGACTTAATTGTAGCGCCGCCACTTCTTCATTTTATTTTTTCTAATTTTGAAAATTGGCAATTCGCACAAAACGCTCACAACTTAAGGAAAAAAATAATAAGTTTTCATGCGTAAATATAATACATAATACTACATGTACAGAGGAAAAATCAAGATACTTTGCATCTCGAATGAAGTGTTGTGCGATCCCAAAAATCTTAGACATTACTAGTCATGTAATTTCCAAAAATTATTGAAATATTTAAATGCCTCTAAGTGGTACATAGGACTCCTAGTGTAGGAGTTTGCCCAACATCACTGTAATATTTATTGTTCCCTCTTGCCTTACAATTAAGAAAAGTTACTTATGTTGCTTAAGAACTGAAGTCTAGCAAGCACGCAGTCAGGACGGGAGATTAATTTTGAATTTTGAAGTGCTTTTCGGTGCCTTTTGAAGGTGTCCTAGCGTTCAGCAGTAAACTGTTCAACGTAAAGATAATCATCAAGCGAATATAATATTTATGTTTCTGTACTGATTTTTCAGCAATTATGAAAAGTTTCCCCAAAGCTGTTTTAGTTCATTGATTTTACCAAAACAATTACGTTTTATTAATGTCTACTAATCATTTTGTTTACCTAATCATTTTAATAATAAAACATCTTTTGTTGTAACCACGATACTCTCACAGCGTATATTTTCAAATAAAATGTTTCCTAATAAAGCCAAATCTTTTATTTAATTTTACCTTTTAAAGATATAGAAAGATTGGATATCAAACTCTTTCAGATTTAAAAACTATGGGCATAATACACGTCCTATGTTTTATTTATCAAGCATTTTTTAGTGCATTGAAATGAAAAAGAAAACGAATTTTGAAATCGATGAATTTAAAAATCCCAACAGTTATAGACGTTGCTTTTCTATATCAAACAACTCACATTCAGCAATTCAGATCTAAATCTCAACGTGAACACAATTAGCCTTAGAAACTCAAACTTTCTTAATTAATGCAAGTAATTATTTTTTTATAGAAACCGCAATTAATCGGAAACCTTGCTAAACTTGTTGAACCTTAAAATCCTATAATTTCTGATATGATGATTGAAACTCGTTCACTGAAATACTATTTTTTAAAATATAGATAAAATTAGACTTTCGTATTAGGAAGCGCCTAGTACTCTTCAAAATTAAGGGCAAGTAGACGGCACGAAAAAAACTTAACTAGATTTCGATATAAAATTTCGAGAAACACTCAACTCAATAATTTGTAGGAAAAATCCAAGTTATTTAATGGAACAGGAAATTAACTTTTTTGGAAAGCCTTTTCTACTTGTTGAAATATTTCGTAAAAGGGAAAATTTCGTTTCGAATATTTTGCAGCAATAAAAATATTGTATTAATTTCAAATTCTAAAAGTAGAGTGCTCCAAAACATTCCTTAAATCCAAGTAAAAATATTGGAATGCGTTTAGTTCGACTTTTCTAATATTGTTGTAAATTACAATTTTGAACTTCCAAGATTTGCATATTTTACTTCGAGGAGATGATAATTTTGATTACTCTCACAGTCTCGCGGCAACACTGGTATTCTACATGAAATTGTAGTAGATCAACTGTTCACAAACGGCTAGCGCCTCAGCTGGCAGGAATAAATCGGAAAATGGCCGTGCATTTGTCAGAGGAGTTCGTGATGCAGTGAATTGTGTAGATTTTGTGGGGAAGAATTGTGTTTAGTGTAATAAATTAGTGGTCAAATTGTGATGTGAATACTTCCATCCGAATTGATGTATTCACTAATGCTTCGGATGCAGTGTTTTCCGTGAATTCTGTGATTTTTTATGCTGGATCTGTGGGAGAACATCAACAAGCAATGGGTGAGCCGCTAGGGTTCAATAAACTTTTTGTCTGTTGGTAGAAAAACTTGTTCTTGACTGCTAAATGTTTTATTATAAATGGCAATTTGCTTAGTTTAAAATTTCGTTTCACTTGAACCACATAAAAATTGCTTCAGTGGCACTTTTATGAAGAATTACGATAAAGGAAATGGACTTCCTGTCTTACTGCCGATGTAGCGATGTTGTAAATCGTTCTACCGTGTTTCCTCACAATTCCCAAGTTATACAATCAGCTGAACTTAGAAAACCACTCTGCAAATCCATTAAAAAATGATTTGTGGTCCCGATATTTGTTTATTTCATCAAAATTGATATGTTTATCACCTTGCAATTGACACTCAGTTTGACATGTAAACAGAGGCAGGGTTGGGTTATTTACACACCGAAACGAGAACCGCTGTGCTTTTCTTTAAATCGTATTAGAAAAAATCATAAAAATAACTTTTTACTGCGTTCGTACTTCACCTTGACCCTTAAGATTGAATATTTCGGAAATTCTTCAAACATTATTCAATTCTTCGTAGAATGAGATGAGTCTACCAGGCCAGGCAAGTTTTCTCCCCGTAATCGGATACATTTGGGGTAACAATACAAAGTCTTGTTTGTTAGAAAGTTTTCTCGGAAATTGATAATATGCTACCGCGACACTGGATATTCGTCAGCCTGATGAGAAAATTCGAATTACCCATTTGATGATGACTTCTGTTCACTTTTGCTTGGTGACTTCTAAAACCAAACAAGCCGGCAAGCGAGAATGAAGTCACTTGCCAAAGATTCCCGGCGGCAATCACAAAGTTTTAGGTTTTTGATTGATTCACGCTTTGACCTACATTAATCCTATTGTACAAGACTATTCTGGCGGAACTACCTTGAAACTTCTAAAATTGTAATTGAAGGGCATGTATTCGTCAGAGACTCTGGCTCCGAAAGCGAAATTTTGCTGAGAAGAATCGTTTTTAAACTTTTCATTAGTTCTTTTTACCTCATTTTTTGTAGGCTAATTAAAAAGGTTTCACTTTTCAGTCTTCTTATAGTTTCCTTTCCGTTTTGCAAATAGAAAAATCTTTAATCACAACTGCACTTGTTTTATAAAAATTGTTGCGCATTGTATATTCCTTTCAAACATCGATGTGTACAATTTTATGTTCAACGCAGTAACAACACTATCAGAAATTCTCTAGAGTGCTTGCTCTATTTTATTTGATAAGTGTTTATTAGAAATTTTTAAAATCTTTTGTACTTTTAAGGATTCAAATGACATTCTTGAATTAATTAGTATAGTAGTTGGACGAAACTAAACTAATTTTCAAATTTCAGAGCCAAAACAGATCGACCTCTATGAGTTTTTGGTTGAATCAGAACTGCAGCAATATTACAATTCAATAAAGTAAATCAAATTTAATCTTATTCGGTCATATAAAAATAAGATAAAATATTAATTATTTTTAGAAATGAACTCAAAATATCAAATGCTTCCCATCTTAAATATGCATCAGATGAAGATTTAAAGCAAATTGGACTTTCACGTCCTGAAATACGAAGACTGCGAAAATTTTACGAAAAATACTACCCACACGGCTATTTAAGTAAGATTAAAAGACTTCTTCAGAATCCTAGTAAAAAAGATGAGGGACAGGTATTAACATATTTTAATTCGTCAAGGCAAATTTGTCATTACTTTTTTTAAGATATCAAATCAAATGGCTTCATCAGAGCCAGCAAAAGTTACTAGTTCACCAAGCAAAGCTCCTAGTAACAAACATATAATTCCTGCAGATTCTATTACTGTTAATAAGCAATTAGGTACTGGCGAGTTTGGAATTGTGCAACAAGGTGTTTGGACCAATGGAGCAGAAAGGGTAATTATTATTTTCCTAGATGACTACGTTTTATCCTAAAAATATATATTTTTTTTTAGATACAAGTAGCTATAAAATGTCTTTGTCGCGAAAGCATGCAATCGAATCCAATGGAGTTTCTTAAGGAAGCGGCTATCATGCATGCTATTGAGCACGAAAATATTGTTCGCCTCTATGGTGTAGTATTAGACACCGACTCTTTGATGTTAGTTACAGAATTAGCACATTTACGTTCATTGTTGGAATGCCTGAAAGACCCAGGCTTACGAGTTAGTTTTCTTACTGTTCCAACGCTTTGCGAATTTGCAATGCAAATCTGTAATGGTATGATGTATTTAGAAAACAAGCGTCTTATACACAGGTAAACAAGTTTAAATTTAAAGACTTGCGATTCATAGAATAATTTTAGGGACTTGGCCGCCCGAAATATCTTAGTATTTAGTAAGAACAAAGTTAAAATTTCCGATTTTGGATTATCAAGAGCTCTTGGAGTAGGAAAGGACTACTACAAAACCAATTTCAACGTCAATTTAAAGTTACCAATTGCATGGTAAGTAGAATAGTGTTGTTAATTTTAGTGTTGTATACACATATAATTAATAAATAGGTGTGCTCCGGAATGTATAAACTTTTTACGTTTTACAAACGCATCTGATGTCTGGGCATATGGCGTTTGCTTATGGGAAATGTTTTCTTACGGGTTCCAACCATGGGCAGCGTTGACGGGCTTGCAGGTTCTTGAAGCTATTGATGAACCAAACTATCAGGTGATTTTTATTGAAACAAAATTAGCCAAATGATAATCTCACACAAAATTCTACTTACAGAGATTAGAGCAGCCAGAATGCTGTCCACGAGAATATTACAATTTAATGTTAAAGTGTTGGCAGCACGATCCAAACAAACGTCCAAAATTTAGTGAAATCTATCAAACGCTGCCAGATATGAAACCAGAACAGCTTAAGACTATTGTAAATAATTGTGAATCTAAAAAAGATCACCTTATGTACCGACAGGGTGAAATTATTACGGTTCTTGATAAAGCCACTAATACACCTTATTGGAAGGGCGTTTTAAACTCTGGCAAAACTGGGCTTTTCAATCCAGCCAACACAGTTGCTTACCTCGAAGGTCTTCCGTCTTGCACCAACAGGTAAGAGATAGATAGTTAATCGTAAACAATCTGAAATAATTTATTAATTCTTTTACAGGGATTCCTTCTCTAGAACTAGTGATCGCTCTAGTAAAAGAAAACTTAGAACTGAAATGATTTCAATGCCTCAAAATGACTTAAAACACACAGGACATGTTGGTATCGATGGGGCATATTTTGGAGACGTCGCTTTTATTGCAAGTTCTCAGAATGTAATTTTTAATTTATCAAATTTATTCTTACTACTATACATATTCTGTTGTTCAGTACAACCATCTGCCACGACAAGTAGTTACACCATACAAACCATCGGAAGATATTGAACAGACACCTTTGTTACTGCCACCCACTCCAACAAGTCCAGATTCACTTCAAACAGCAAGCGGGTATTTTCCCGAAGAAATTACGACTTCATCGACAAATCCAACATTTATTAATTCTAATGAAAATACTCCAAAGCATCATACCAGTGCTTTTGGTTCATCATTTGACTTCCCTCCGCAACCAGTATTCAATCCGTCTAATCCGTTTGCATCTAGTGCAAACACATCCTCTACTTTTGCTATGCAAAACAATAATTACGGCTTAGAATCAAACGCCTTTACGAATGCTAATTTGGAAGATGATTCACTTCAAAACTGCGCACAAAAGAACGCCAATTGGTCATCTGAAAATGAACCAGAAGCACAACATGAATACCATGAGATATCGGACGATGAAATTACTTCTGATAAAGTATTCGATTTAGGTCCATCTCTGCTCGATGAAATAAATTCTATGTTTGGTTCGATTAGTTCTTCGCATCCTGATCCTGGTCCAAAATCACCAGATTTTGAACGTACGAATAAAAAGAACGAAATTGCGGAGTTAACTTCCAAATTGAATAGAAAAAATAGTGGCAGTGATACTAATGGAAATAAATCCAAAAAGAAAACAGCTGGAACTGTTAAAAATATTTCTGTAAAGGACGAGAAAATTTTAAATCAAGCCATCGAAATTGCTAATGAAATTAGTGCAAGGTATGCATTTGTTTGTTCATTTTGTTACAAATTAAATATTGCCTTTTTAATTTTAAGATCAATGACAGACTTAGTAGCTGACCATGCTTCTGCAACTCAAAGTCCTAAACGAAAGTTTAGTTTTCGTTTTCCAAATTTATCTCATCATGCCTCGATAGAGAAAGATAGCCCCGTCAATGGCAACCCAGGCTCTCATGCTGGTACAAAAGAAAGAAAGAATTTCACCGAGGAACTCAAAAGCATCCCAGATTTACAGGTAGGCAATTTTTAAGTCGATTGAATCAATAGTAGACATTTCACATAAGTGCCATTTTATAAAAATTCCACAGTTAGTAGTTGTTCCTCTGCAAATATGTTTGTATTTTAGGCAAACTTTATGTGAATCGTCTTGTAAATAGAATTTAAGGCAATCAAATTATATATAATAGGAAAATTAAAATTTTACCCGAATTTCGTTCAATTTAAATTAATTCATGAACTCGTTGAATATTTTTGGGACATATCTTCATAATACTTGATTGCTTTAAAATATTTAAAATTAAATTGTTTTTCTCCAAATACTTTAAAAAACGGAATATTTCTTAATTTTTTAATTGCCGTATTTTATTTTCATACCCATCCTGCATGGAATTGACAAATACTATTGCCTATATAATTTGTTGTGACACTCTAACACAAAATATATGTTTTTGAGTTTAATTTTAGTTCCAAGATTACCTAAGTCATGCAGTTGAACTTTAACAAAATTGTGGCTTGTTAAAAAAAATAACAAAATTAATGTCACGTAAACCAAACTAAAAAAAACTAACAGAACTTTTTTCTACTCATTTCAACAAACTTCCTTATCCCAAATGAACGCCAATTATATGCTGATTTCCTGTAATAAAACACAATTTATTTTCCTTAATGTTTTTGATTTTATTTTGCTTTTTCATAAAAAAAAAATAATAAGCGGTTTCGTTCGCTTACGGAGATTGAAAAATATGATTCCGACATAAGGATACCGTTGTTCGATAAGGAGAGTGCTGATTTTTGTTTTAAGAAATCAAGAGAAATTCTTACTCGACCTCTAAATATTGATATACCATCGAAGGACATAACGGACCATAGCAAAAATACAGATAAGAAAAACAGAGATATTATTGGAGAAAATCTATTAGATATTGAAAATACTTTAAAAGCATTGAACTTAGACTTTCTTCAAACATACAATGAACTTGGTAAAACTGATTCTGCTGAAACACTTTTTGGTGAACAGTTTTCCTCCAATATCCCATCTGTTGAATCCAATGTAAATTCTAATAAAATGAGCAGCTCCACTTCTAAAGCGTTTAAAAATAGTTTCGATTTTGGGAATTTTGAAACTAAAACAGATTCGAATTTGTCGAACAGTAGTCAAGCAGAAAAACCATTACAGCAACATAATTTCTCAAATTCTCAAATCTATTCAGACATTTTAGAAAAATTTGAAGAAAAACGTTCAAGCACTCCTGATACGGGATTCGCTTCGCGAGAAACTAATCTATCACTATCACGACGAAGTAGTCAAAAAAGTAATTTCAGCCCTCAAGACTCTTATTACAGCCCGAAAGACTTCAATTTTCCTAGTCTTGAAGCAAGATTCTTAAATATGCGAAGTGAAGCTAGCAACAGCCAAGCAAATACAAGAAAAGTTTCAAGTTCTTCACCTGTTAAAACGGCTAATACGAGTAACAATTCATTACAGTCCCAAATTCAAAATACTGCCGGAGATTATTCAAGTAGACAAAGATCTATGTCCTTTACTGATAACTACGAATTGAAATCTCCCGTTCTATCAGAACCTCAGCACCGAATACACCGTGTGTCTCAATTTACCCAACGAAATCCCGGCTCTTTCCATTCTAAACCTCGAAACATAATTTCTTACAAACCTCGTAGCATTAAGGCTCGAACACTTCGCCGAATGAGTTACAATCCCATGGTTCTAAACAGTAGCAGTTCTTCGAGTAGTGAGAGTGACTACGACCGTAGTATTGCCCACTCTGAATGTGATATCCGTTCCAAAATGAGTATAACAACACGAAAACGCCGGCAATATTTAAGTCGCAAGTCCTCCGCTGCAGACGAGGTTGTGCAAGATAAGATTTATGGTTCGAACACTAGCATCAAGTCTGCTCCTCACTATAACTATGTGAATGAGAGGCATCCACAAAAGTATTCAAATCCCCAACAGTTTAGCTATGAAATGAGTTTTGACGAAAAAATTTATGATTTTGGGGGCCGTGGTCCTGGAAACAACTACACGGTAACTAACAATCTTATTAAACCACCTCGAGCCTTTGCCATGAACGGGTCAAATTATGAAAGAGAAGTTCTTTTCTCCGAATTCGATGTAACAAAATTGACAGGAAAAAGTCCAACGACTCACAATTTTTTTCACACAAGTGGAAAAGAAGGTTTCCTAGAAAGCAATCCAAGAAATCATGGAATGCAAAAACACCCACAGCAACAAATGCCTGCTCCAGGATTTCAGTGGCCAGAAAAAATCCATGCTTCGACTGTTAAACAAAATGATCTACTTTGGAGGCAACAGCAGGCAAATGCTGCTTTATTTAGCAGTCTAAAAGTCCGACAGACATTTTCAAGCGAAAGTTCCTCCTCTGAATCCGATGAAATTGAATTTCGAAGAGACTTTCAACCACGTATACCTCCAAGTCCTGCCCCGTGATAAGAAGTGATTTGGTTTGTACGTCTATTTTATTATCTACGTAATAATGGTGATGATATTTACATGCGAGAATTCAACATGACGTACACGTACTTTAATAATTGGGCCAGAGAATTGTCTTGTTGCATTTTTGCATAAAAGTTAAACTATTGTTGTCTTCACACGAATAAGTTAACCTGCTTTTTGTTTAAGCGTTTATGATTCTACTCGCAAACATTCCTATTTATACAAGTTAGCAAAGTGAATCATGACATGAAAAAATATGTTACATCAATTCTAAACAAGCCTGTTACATTAAAAAAAACCAAACATAGATACTCTAATTTTACTCATTTATAATGTAAAAAATGGTGCTTCAAATTTCAGTGTTAATTACGAAGAGAACTGAACTTAAGTATTGGACAAACAATTTTTATTTAAGGTTTATTTAACGAAATAAATTGTAAAAAATAAATATGTGGGATATAAAGAAAGCGAATTCCTTTATTAAAATTGAAACTTATTCTTCAGACGTACGTTTTCTTATCAAATATTTCTTTCAAAAGAAACCTTTTCCAACAAAGCCGCTATTTTATAATATTTTGATTTTACTGTAGAATTTTAGAAAATTATCTCCAGTGCAAATAGTGCAAAGTTTTCATTTCAAGAAACATATTCTCATTGTATACTGCATATAATTTACACACTTTTTATTTAACTTTATAGTTTAATTGTTCTCCCTCCAATCTTCGAGTAGTAGCATTATTATATAAAAAATTCATATTATTTTATTTTAAAAAAATTCTATTAAACTACTGCAGTATACTTGACTAATTATACCTACTGTTGCAGAATGATATTCAGGACCTCTCTACAGAAGAAATACTTCTATAGCTCTTATAATTGTAAAGTGCTAATGAGATATGAGTCAAATTTAACAAATTTATTTATGCGGGCTGGTCCAAAATTGAAAATTAAAGCTTTTTAGTATGCCCCAACATTTATATAAATTTTTGTATACAAAAGCACATTCTGGAAAACAAAATAAATATGTGCAAATTTCGTTTGTAAATTAAAATCAAATTCTAGGAAATTATTTTTTTATGCAACCTTCATAGCAAGTTTTAACACAGCATAGCCCCCCTGAAAAATTAGTCAATTTCACTATCTAAACACAAAGAAGTACAGATCAACTTATTTCCTTATTAAATTCTTGGTATTAATCATCTGCTTTCTCTATATAATTTCAAAATTAATTATAGTAAAAATTTTACACAATTCCCACTTTGTATACTTCAAATTAAATTACCTTAAACGAAACAGCAACTTTTCAGTGCTATAAATATTTCATACTATATTTGTAAATCTTATTATTTTTTTTTTAAACTGAATATAAACATAATATAAGTGTAAACGTATTTCAATTAGTATAATTATTTCCTTAATATGAATCATTTTGATTATATTTAGTGAATTTAATTCAAGTATCTAATAAAAATGACAGGCATTCATGACATGTAATTTTTAAGCAAGCAACAATGTGTTTTTTCGGCGTTATATATACGTAAACTAAAAATAGTCTTTCGAAATACGTTAGACAAAAGTCAGCAACGTAAAATATATTTATAGCTGATGGTGTAAAATATTACTATATAATTAAGCCATATTTTCACTAAACAAGACAGAACTACCGACTGCTACGGTTGTAGTAGTTATATGGCGATGAGTTTAAATATAAGGATTAATGGCCTTCTAAGGTAAAGATAAAAGAACTGAGAGACATCAGAATTTACTGTGTATGTATTTATTTGGTAATAATAATTCCTACCGGTTCCAGCTAACCTATACATGTATAAAAGTGCACTAACTATTGAAAATACCTAGGTTGTCGACTTGAATATTCCATAATTGATAAATGATATACAGTTTGATGGTTAAATGTATTTTCATTTTCGCGTGCAATTATATAAAGAGAAAAAAAATTAGATATGCTCTTTACATTGGTATAAACTTTTAGGTATCGTACTTCATTAAAAACAGAAGTGCCTTACTAAGTATTTTTCGTAAATTGTCAACCAGTATAGATAACCTTTGTGTTCTTGAAAAAGCTGTAAGAAATTGATAACCACAGCTTTTCTTATGCATACTGGCTTTTTACAAGGAATGTTGAATTTATCAATAGAGAAATGCTTAATCGCATTAACGTGTAATATAGATTTTTTTAAGTTTCAAATTAATTAATTTAAGCTATGTATACAAGGTTTATATAAAAAGTAACGAAACAAGTGATGTACTGTATTAACACTACCTTCTACCCTAAATTTTCAGAAATATTTTAAACCAATTTGTGAACGTTTGACCCGTCTTGTGAAAATGCATTCTGGATTGAGTACACTTTATGAATATATGTTTTTTTAACCAATAATGAAATTTCAATAACTACGCAGCCTTCTATTTGTCTGCTAAAAATTCTTGTAATTTTTTTTCTCAGAATCTCCAAAATTGCTATTTTGGAATTGTAACATGAGAAAAGTTAGAACAGCTCGTCGTTTTATAAAAATACGCAATTCTAATTACTTTTTAAACAAACTTCGTAATACAGGAAAATGTTCTATACTTTTTAGAATATTCAAACAGGTTTGAGATATTTCTAAGCACGGAGAATTTTTTTTTATAGTCGCTGTTTGCGGATTTTATTTCTTATCCAATAGTTTTCGTTCCTTATTCTTTTTTTTTTTTTTTTTATAGAAGCTATACTATAATGCCAGTCTAACCGATTATGCATCGCGGGTCTAGTTTATCTATCAAATTTAAACTTATTGTATTTCAATATTGTGTTTTATAAAAATAAGGTGTATATGAGGTTTGGGTATTTTCAACATTTCTACAATAACTGTTAAAAATACGTTATAATTTCGTAAATTATGCTTGAATCATAAATGTCAGTATTACATTAATCCCAAAGTCATGCTATACTTAACCGAAATTGTGAAATTAAAACATATGGACATATATGCAATCCGAAATATGCACAAATCTATAGCATAATATAATATGTATATAACGAATATTTTAAAGGGCTTTCCGAACTTTGTGAAACTAAAATTTTACTGTTGTTATATTGTAATAACCGGCAAAAGCAAAGTTTAAAAAAACAACTAATCTGGTGAGCTCAAACAGATAATAATACAATTACAAATGTACAGCTAAGGAATATATAATATTCTTAATCAGTTAATTTACAAAACTGTATTTACCTAACAGAACAATCTTTTGTAAATACAATCAAAAATACTGTTGTAATGTCTGAAAATAATCTCCAAGGGTTGATAAAATTATTCCGTTCAAAGCAATATTGATAGCCGTATTTGCATATTTATTGTGGTAAAAAGAAGCAAAATATAAGAGTATTTTATTTATGTATGGATTAACTCGTATTTTATGGAATTTATTACGAACAGTGTAAGACTTCCAACTGAAATATAACATTTTTGGTTAAATTGAGTTATTAGTATTTACAAAAAGCCGCTAAATTTAATTTTTCATTTAAGTTAGTTAATTTCTATATTTGTTTTACAATTTATGGGATATTAAAATTTTTTATAAAAATATAAAACTCCTTTAGTTTGTTGTTTTGGTAATTTTATTAAACAACATATGGGTTGAAAATTGCGTGCTATATTAAAATTGCAAAAACAATAAAGAGATGATATCCTTTTAACAATTAACGATAATTTCTCATCTTACAAGTCTATAGTTAGAAGTTATGAAAATTTTGTTCTGCGTGAATTGCATTTACACATATTTTACATTTTAGCAACAATTACAAAAATAGCAACAAAAATGTTCGAAATCGATCAAACTTTGTTCAAAATTCTTCCCTCTATTTTTTCGCTTATTATCTTTAATCCAACACCGATTATAGAAACAAAAGAAACAAAGTATTTAAAGCTTAAACCAATCATCTTAATCGTGGTAAAGAACTACTTCAACTATAATTCTGAAAACCATGTCGTACCAAAAATTGCACCAAAATCAAAATGGAGGATATAAGTCCATATAATTCCTTGGAAAGCTTAACCTTTTTCTCAATACTTTCATATTTAATCCAGAAACTAAAACACATTCCCAAATAATTTAACTGCTTACATTTATTAACAAAATTCCTAAGTGGTTGAGGTACATTCTAACAAAACTTTTTAACTACATTTGTAAGTATTTTGTTTTATTGATGTTTTTATTAATTTCGTTTTGTTTTACCCCTTTCCAAATTCCTGGCTTTTGAAATATCCATCCCCATCCAACTATCGCACCCACATCATCGTGTTATTTCAGAGCACAATAACTGAGGAATGTCGGGAAGCCTATAACAGTCTAATTGAAAGGAAGTCATCTCTTATCGGGAAGTTTGAAACGAATGAATTTAAGCTGGCCACAGCGAAAACATTGCCAAGAAAACTATTAACAATCAACAGTGGATCAAAACATTTGGCAGAAGCTCGCAGCCACAAGGATGAAGACCTGTGCGCCCCATCGCAACAAGCACCAAGGCCAACCACGTTACCTAATCGGGGAGCTAACAAAATTAAGAAGACTGATACCTCCGAATCAAGTCCTCTGCGTATTCTTAGAGATAAAAACTTTCCAATGGTTCGTCCGAGACCAAAGGCTCTTTCAAGTGAAGAGGATGAGAATGTGAACCCCCATAAACTTCAGGACGGTAGCGATAAGGACTCGGTATGCGAAAGTCCGAGTTATATGACAAACGCCTCCTATACTTTCCCGGACGATAAATCTAGTGATCGCAAAACAAACAACGAATCGGAAAACACAAATCCAATTCCTTTACCACCGAGAGATCGTACAAAAATAATGCAAACTAATCAAAAACGACACGTTCGAAAACATCCACTCATTATACCGGCATATGGGGTTCAGAGAACCCTCAACAAGGTGACCGAAGTGACTCCTGTTGACGAACAGCCCAAAATTCCATTCCCAGGAACGGAAATGAACAAAAACTTAAATCATCTTTCCAATTTTAATATAAAATGTAACAGCGAAAGTAAGGAAGAATTATCAAAAGTGAAGAAGGTCACTCAAGAGGTGGTAAGTACCTTAACCACTATGCCTAGCAATAAGTTGTACGATACCAACTGCCGTACTTATGAAAATGTTGAAGATATCCAGATAAGTTTAAATGAAAATAACACTGACTCAGCATCTTTGCACTTCGAATCGATTTTGGAAGATGATTTCAACAAAGTCGATATCGTTGCATCTCCGGATGTAGTCGATGGTTTCTGTCCATTTGCCATACAAAAGGAGGAATACCACAAATCCAAAGAAATCGACTTTGATAGTTCGAAAATATCTGGATTGTACGTTAACGAAGACGAATTACGTAATTTGGATTTGGAAAGGAAGAAAATTGAATTCACTCCAAAACATCCGAAGTATTTTGAATCGAACAATGAACTTGCTAGTCACGCGCTGTTCAATAAAGTCAGAGAAAATGTTGATTTAGCAATGCAACAATCGAACGTTGAAGAAAATAAAGAAACCAATATGACAAAACGTCCTCAGGTGAAGGAACAAACTTCTGATGTTCAACTGGATGTTGCGGAAATGAGATTAAAGGATTCAAACTCTGTTAGCTGCGAAGATCTTTTGGAATTTGCTGATAAGAAACCAAAAGGTTGCGAACGGGGCGTAGATTCTGATGAAGTTCGTATTATGTTAAAGGTTCTGGGGAAAGATGTGAGTATAACGATTATTAGAAATCTCTATTTAAAATAGTTGGTGACAGTTGTAAAATTATAGATGAATCTTCAATGAATAGGTAGAATAAAAATATTTTCCCTCAATGTCCCATTATCTCATTATATTTATGCAATATACTTACAAGCTTGTAGTATCAAGATATTGAAAGACATAGAATACCGTGTTTAACAATTTATTTGAAAATTTGCAAAAAGGGAGTGAAATATTAGAAAGTATGGAAAAAACACTAATGTAAAATTCAAATTATAAACAAAATTAGAGTACTTAATTATCTTTGTCACAGTTAAAACAATAGCAATTTGTTTAACTTATTTTAAGCAAATTTCTGAAGTATTTCATCCAATTGTTCTTCCACTAATTATGTCTAATTAGCTTTATTATGGTATCGCAGAAATCGGAATTCAAAGAGACATATTCATCTATACTTAATAACAGTGTAAAGCAGTTTTTCCTTATTTATTAGCTTTCTATAGCTCTGAAAACATTTCTTGAAGTTTGGTAAATACGTTAGACTTATTACGTTACATTTCTTACGGCTTAAAAATTATTATGCTTTACCAATTTCCGATAGTTTCTGTGCTCATAAATGCCTCATCAAGATGTTACCGCAGTTTATTTTTATATCACTGAGTTATAATAATCAATGTGACATCCAATAGTTTTTATAAATAATAAATAAAAATAAATTTATTTTTGTTTATAAAAATTTTTATCTTTATCAAATCATACATGAATTTTTTTATTATTTTTTCAGGCTTCGCCGGAAAGATGTTTAGCGGCACTAGAATTCATTGAGTGGGATGTCCACAAAGCTATAAAACTAATCAAACTACAAAATATCCTCAACGTGGTAAATCTGAGTCTACAAGAGTCCGTAGAGGCTCTGCAAAAATACGAATGGGATCTTCAAGCGACTCTTTTGAAATTGAAAGGTCTAAAATAATCAAAGGTTGAATTTTGCACAGTATTAAGCTTATACATTTTTATATATCCAAATTTAATCGAATTTGCTAAGCAAATATTATTTCAAATATTGTCTTAAAGATTAATCGAAATAAGAAAGCAGCAGCTAGATTTATTATTTTCACATTATTGTTGTAACTCTGTGCCAAGTAATTAATAATGTTTACACAATGAGTATAAAATACTCCTATTACACTATTAACGTTTTTTACACACCTCTCAAGGGATTTTAAATACATGCACAATAAACAGACAAACCATATCGTTATTTTTTGACATATAATAATTTTAATGTCAATATATTGTAAAATTATTGCTTTAATAAATAATAGGCGCCATAAGTAAAAACAAACATATCGTGAAAAGCAATTTTAACAGAAACTTTCTCTTGCCATAGAAAACGCACATATCCCAGTAGGTCTATATATACATATGTAGTTCTTTCAATTAAATTATTTTTAGGAAACTTACGACTATTATTTATTTTTTATGTATTGCAATCAAAACAATTTTATAATTTTATATAAAATTTTCCAATTTTGTTTTACTAATGAAAATACTCTAAAAACCTGTGAATTTAGATCAAGTACTTATTAATTTTTAAAGATTTTGTTACAAATATATTTAGTAATATTTTATAAATTGTCCGCCTTTATTATTGCCCTTTATAAAATTTCTATTTCAGTCATATCTCACTAAACCAATCAATACCTAGTCCTTTCTTTCAACCTTTCAAAATAAATGTTTATATTATTTATGTTTTATATAAATTATTATATTGCTCCGTTTCGTTATCTGACTGGATTATATTTACTTGTTGTAGTTTGGAAGGGGGGGGGGGGGGGGGGGG